>CM035820.1:17956566-18085577 GCA_020458035.1 Magallana ariakensis
AATAACTCCATATCATCTTATGCAAATCAAATGTTACCATGTGATGTAATTTTCCGTGTCTAAACAACAAAAATTTATGATTATAAAAACAAACGCCTATGGGTAATTAGTGATATGATTAAATTTATTTAGGATACAAACCTCAAGAACATGTCTGTTTAAGTAAATGAAAAGAGATCAGTAATTAGCCGCTTTAGACAATACACTAGGAGCCACCGATGAAAATAGTGTAAGTTACGGATCAAATATGCCAGGAAAAGAAACTGTTATTTTCATTCGTAGTCCCCCTTAAAACTGCAGCGTTAAGAAAAATGCATTTAAAATGTTTTGAATTATAATCGTTTTAGTACGATTAATCGACTTAGAAAATTGTAGACGATGATCGATGTGGCCGAGCGATTGTCGAGTACTCGAGTATTCGTTGACATCCCAAATTTTGAAGAGTACAAGACTCTCGTTAATTGAAAACGCCTTTCCTTTGTTGCAAAATGATCGTAAAAACTGCACAAGTGTAACATAAATAACGACCAATTTTGAAATATTCTTAAAATATTGAATACATTTGATAGTTTCCACAACACTTCCCACAACTACACCAAGTGTTTCAACGCCGACACCGTCTGTAACGCCACCAACACCAACGCCAAGTGGACCGACACCATCAGTGACTCCCACACCAAGTGCACCTACTCCATCAGGAACACCTACACCCAGTGGGCCTAATCCATCTGGTACACCTACACCCAGTGGACCAACTCCATCGGTAACGCCTACACCCAGTGGACCAACTCCTTCCGTAACACCTACACCAAGCGTACCAACACCCAGTGGGCCAACCCCATCCGTTACACCAACACCTAGTGGACCTTCACCGTCTGTAACACCAACACCAAGTGGCCCAACCACGACAACAGTTACAAGTATGTCCAGAGTTTTCTTAAACATTAATATATCCTTACTTCGAGCAGTTGAAAATTACTGTTGTCACCATGAAGACAGTACGAAATATAATATTTGAAATTGTTTGTTTCAGCTTGCGTTGACGATATGCTGACAGCTGGTCCAAATGTGTTGTCGCCAAGCAGTGACGACATCCCTGTCGGAAATATCCCCAATGTTTTCTCTCCCACTGGTGCCACTACGAACACTGTCAATCCTACCCCGACTGTTGAATTCACTTTGAACGGTGATCAACCACCACAGGTCACCACTGTGAAAGCCACTGTCGGAAATGCGGAAACGGTAGAAGTCACATTAGAGCAACCCAATGGAGAAAAGATTACAAAGGTATTTATTTCATATCAAGGAATTAATTTCAAATGGATGAATTCGTAAGAAATCAAAGAAAAGTGGATAATTGTAAGAATGATTACAAGGGAGAAATTCCGTTATTTTTTCAGACACCAGTTTTGTCACCCGATGGCTCTTTTGAAGTTAACTTTAAAGGGGAAACTGGAAGCAAAATCATCATAAAGATCACCAAAAAGGACGAAACTGCACCCTCAACTGTATCTAGCGTTGAAGTCAAAGCTTGTACACAGGGTAAGAGTCGAGAACCAATCATTTATCACAATTCCTAGATAACAATAAAAAAGAGTTAAAAGTAAGACAATGATATTGATGGACAACTAGATGATTTTGAATAGGGATTTCAATTTTATTGTTTAAGTCGATTAATCGGAGGCTTTAGTCGAGCGATAGTCGAGTACTTGAGGATTTCTTTAAAACTTTGTGAATAATGCTACTGTCACATACACCTTATCTTAAACTGAAATATATATATATATATATATATATATATATATATATATATATATATATATATATATAAACACTTATGATAATATTTACTAAATGTATTGGATTTAAAATGAATTGAAAAAGTTGTATCTATATATCATAAGCAAATACCGGTATATGTCATATATACATTTTTTCGTTTTTTTGTGATGCTTACACACTAATAACTCCATATCATCTTATGCAAATCAAATGTTACCATGTGATGTAATTTTCCGTGTCTAAACAACAAAAATTTATGATTATAAAAACAAACGCCTATGGGTAATTAGTGATATGATTAAATTTATTTAGGATACAAACCTCAAGAACATGTCTGTTTAAGTAAATGAAAAGAGATCAGTAATTAGCCGCTTTAGACAATACACTAGGAGCCACCGATGAAAATAGTGTAAGTTACGGATCAAATATGCCAGGAAAAGAAACTGTTATTTTCATTCGTAGTCCCCCTTAAAACTGCAGCGTTAAGAAAAATGCATTTAAAATGTTTTGAATTATAATCGTTTTAGTACGATTAATCGACTTAGAAAATTGTAGACGATGATCGATGTGGCCGAGCGATTGTCGAGTACTCGAGTATTCGTTGACATCCCAAATTTTGAAGAGTACAAGACTCTCGTTAATTGAAAACGCCTTTCCTTTGTTGCAAAATGATCGTAAAAACTGCACAAGTGTAACATAAATAACGACCAATTTTGAAATATTCTTAAAATATTGAATACATTTGATAGTTTCCACAACACTTCCCACAACTACACCAAGTGTTTCAACGCCGACACCGTCTGTAACGCCACCAACACCAACGCCAAGTGGACCGACACCATCAGTGACTCCCACACCAAGTGCACCTACTCCATCAGGAACACCTACACCCAGTGGGCCTACTCCATCTGGTACACCTACACCCAGTGGACCAACTCCATCGGTAACGCCTACACCCAGTGGACCAACTCCTTCCGTAACACCTACACCAAGCGTACCAACACCCAGTGGGCCAACCCCATCCGTTACACCAACACCTAGTGGACCTTCACCGTCTGTAACACCAACACCCAGTGGCCCAACCACGACAACAGTTACAAGTATGTCCAGAGTTTTCTTAAACATTAATATATCCTTACTTCGAGCAGTTGAAAATTACTGTTGTCACCATGAAGACAGTACGAAATATAATATTTGAAATTGTTTGTTTCAGCTTGCGTTGACGATATGCTGACAGCTGGTCCAAATGTGTTGTCGCCAAGCAGTGACGACATCCCTGTCGGAAATATCCCCAATGTTTTCTCTCCCACTGGTGCCACTACGAACACTGTCAATCCTACCCCGATTGTTGAATTCACTTTGAACGGTGATCAACCACCACAGGTCACCACTGTGAAAGCCACTGTCGGGAATGCGGAAACGGTAGAAGTCACATTAGAGCAACCCAATGGAGAAAAGATTACAAAGGTATTTATTTCATATCAAGGAATTAATTTCAAATGGATGAATTCGTAAGAAATCAAAGAAAAGTGGATAATTGTAAGAATGATTACAAGGGAGAAATTCCGTTATTTTTTCAGACACCAGTTTTGTCACCCGATGGCTCTTTTGAAGTTAACTTTAAAGGGGAAACTGGAAGCAAAATCATCATAAAGATCACCAAAAAGGACGAAACTGCACCCTCAACTGTATCTAGCGTTGAAGTCAAAGCTTGTACACAGGGTAAGAGTCGAGAACCAATCTTTTATCACAATTCCTAGATAACAATAAAAAAGAGTTAAAAGTAAGACAATGATATTGATGGACAACTGGATGATTTTGAATAGGGATTTCAATTTTATTGGTTTAGTCGATTAATCGGAGGCTTTAGTCGAGCGATAGTCGAGTACTTGAGGATTTCTTTAAAACTTTGTGAATAATGCTACTGTCACATACACCTTATCTTAAACTGAAATATATATATATATATATATATATATATATATATATATATATATATATATATATATATATATATAAACACTTATGATAATATTTACTAAATGTATTGGATTTAAAATGAATTGAAAAAGTTGTATCTATATATCATAAGCAAATACCGGTATATGTCATATATACATTTTTTCGTTTTTTTGTGATGCTTACACACTAATAACTCCATATCATCTTATGCAAATCAAATGTTACCATGTGATGTAATTTTCCGTGTCTAAACAACAAAAATTTATGATTATAAAAACAAACGCCTATGGGTAATTAGTGATATGATTAAATTTATTTAGGATACAAACCTCAAGAACATGTCTGTTTAAGTAAATGAAAAGAGATCAGTAATTAGCCGCTTTAGACAATACACTAGGAGCCACCGATGAAAATAGTGTAAGTTACGGATCAAATATGCCAGGAAAAGAAACTGTTATTTTCATTCGTAGTCCCCCTTAAAACTGCAGCGTTAAGAAAAATGCATTTAAAATGTTTTGAATTATAATCGTTTTAGTACGATTAATCGACTTAGAAAATTGTAATCGATGATCGATGTGGCCGAGCGATTGTCGAGTACTCGAGTATTCGTTGACATCCCAAATTTTGAAGAGTACAAGACTCTCGTAAATTGAAAACGCCTTTCCTTTGTTTCAAAATGATCGTAAAAACTGCACAAGTGTAACATAAATAACGACCAATTTTGAAATATTCTTAAAATATTGAATACATTTGATAGTTTCCACAACACTTCCCACAACTACACCAAGTGTTTCAACGCCGACACCGTCTGTAACGCCACCAACACCAACGCCAAGTGGACCGACACCATCAGTGACTCCCACACCAAGTGCACCTACTCCATCAGGAACACCTACACCCAGTGGGCCTACTCCATCTGGTACACCTACACCCAGTGGACCAACTCCATCGGTAACGCCTACACCCAGTGGACCAACTCCTTCCGTAACACCTACACCAAGCGTACCAACACCCAGTGGGCCAACCCCATCCGTTACACCAACACCTAGTGGACCTTCACCGTCTGTAACACCAACACCCAGTGGCCCAACCACGACAACAGTTACAAGTATGTCCAGAGTTTTCTTAAACATTAATATATCCTTACTTCGAGCAGTTGAAAATTACTGTTGTCACCATGAAGACAGTACGAAATATAATATTTGAAATTGTTTGTTTCAGCTTGCGTTGACGATATGCTGACAGCTGGTCCAAATGTGTTGTCGCCAAGCAGTGACGACATCCCTGTCGGAAATATCCCCAATGTTTTCTCTCCCACTGGTGCCACTACGAACACTGTCAATCCTACCCCGACTGTTGAATTCACTTTGAACGGTGATCAACCACCACAGGTCACCACTGTGAAAGCCACTGTCGGGAATGCGGAAACGGTAGAAGTCACATTAGAGCAACCCAATGGAGAAAAGATTACAAAGGTATTTATTTCATATCAAGGAATTAATTTCAAATGGATGAATTCGTAAGAAATCAAAGAAAAGTGGATAATTGTAAGAATGATTACAAGGGAGAAATTCCGTTATTTTTTCAGACACCAGTTTTGTCACCCGATGGCTCTTTTGAAGTTAACTTTAAAGGGGAAACTGGAAGCAAAATCATCATAAAGATCACCAAAAAGGACGAAACTGCACCCTCAACTGTATCTAGCGTCGAAGTCAAAGCTTGTACACAGGGTAAGAGTGGAGAACCAATCTTTTATCACAATTCCTAGATAACAATTAAAAAGAGTTAAAAGTAAGACAATGATATTGATGGACAACTGGATGATTTTGAATAGGGATTTCAATTTTATTGGTTTAGTCGATTAATCGGAGGCTTTAGTCGAGCGATAGTCGAGTACTTGAGGATTTCTTTAAAACTTTGTGAATAATGCTACTGTCACATACACCTTATCTTAAACTGAAATATATTTATATATATATATATATATATATATATATATATATATATATATATATATATATATATATAAACACTTATGATAATATTTACTAAATGTATTGGATTTAAAATGAATTGAAAAAGTTGTATCTATATATCATAAGCAAATACCGGTATATGTCATATATACATTTTTTCGTTTTTTTGTGATGCTTACACACTAATAACTCCATATCATCTTATGCAAATCAAATGTTACCATGTGATGTAATTTTCCGTGTCTAAACAACAAAAATTTATGATTATAAAAACAAACGCCTATGGGTAATTAGTGATATGATTAAATTTATTTAGGATACAAACCTCAAGAACATGTCTGTTTAAGTAAATGAAAAGAGATCAGTAATTAGCCGCTTTAGACAAAACACTAGGAGCCACCGATGAAAATAGTGTAAGTTACGGATCAAATATGCCAGGAAAAGAAACTGTTATTTTCATTCGTAGTCCCCCCTTAAAACTGCAGCGTTAAGAAAAATGCATTTAAAATGTTTTGAATTATAATCGTTTTAGTACGATTAATCGACTTAGAAAATTGTAGACGATGATCGATGTGGCCGAGCGATTGTCGAGTACTCGAGTATTCGTTGACTTCCCAAATTTTGAAGAGTACAAGACTCTCGTTAATTGAAAACGCCTTTCCTTTGTTGCAAAATGATCGTAAAAACTGCACAAGTGTAACATAAATAACGACCAATTTTGAAATATTCTTAAAATATTGAATACATTTGATAGTTTCCACAACACTTCCCACAACTACACCAAGTGTTTCAACGCCGACACCGTCTGTAACGCCACCAACACCAACGCCAAGTGGACCGACACCATCAGTGACTCCCACACCAAGTGCACCTACTCCATCAGGAACACCTACACCCAGTGGGCCTACTCCATCTGGTACACCTACACCCAGTGGACCAACTCCATCGGTAACGCCTACACCCAGTGGACCAACTCCTTCCGTAACACCTACACCAAGCGTACCAACACCCAGTGGGCCAACCCCATCCGTTACACCAACACCTAGTGGACCTTCACCGTCTGTAACACCAACACCCAGTGGCCCAACCACGACAACAGTTACAAGTATGTCCAGAGTTTTCTTAAACATTAATATATCCTTACTTCGAGCAGTTGAAAATTACTGTTGTCACCATGAAGACAGTACGAAATATAATATTTGAAATTGTTTGTTTCAGCTTGCGTTGACGATATGCTGACAGCTGGTCCAAATGTGTTGTCGCCAAGCAGTGACGACATCCCTGTCGGAAATATCCCCAATGTTTTCTCTCCCACTGGTGCCACTACGAACACTGTCAATCCTACCCCGACTGTTGAATTCACTTTGAACGGTGATCAACCACCACAGGTCACCACTGTGAAAGCCACTGTCGGGAATGCGGAAACGGTAGAAGTCACATTAGAGCAACCCAATGGAGAAAAGATTACAAAGGTATTTATTTCATATCAAGGAATTAATTTCAAATGGATGAATTCGTAAGAAATCAAAGAAAAGTGGATAATTGTAAGAATGATTACAAGGGAGAAATTCCGTTATTTTTTCAGACACCAGTTTTGTCACCCGATGGCTCTTTTGAAGTTAACTTTAAAGGGGAAACTGGAAGCAAAATCATCATAAAGATCACCAAAAAGGACGAAACTGCACCCTCAACTGTATCTAGCGTCGAAGTCAAAGCTTGTACACAGGGTAAGAGTGGAGAACCAATCTTTTATCACAATTCCTAGATAACAATAAAAAAGAGTTAAAAGTAAGACAATGATATTGATGGACAACTGGATGATTTTGAATACGATTTCAATTTTATTGGTTTAGTCGATTAATCGGAGGCTTTAGTCGAGCGATAGTCGAGTACTTGAGGATTTCTTTAAAACTTTGTGAATAATGCTACTGTCACATACACCTTATCTTAAACTGAAATATATATATATATATATATATATATATATATATATATATATATATATATATATATATATATATATATATATAAACACTTATGATAATATTTACTAAATGTATTGGATTTAAAATGAATTGAAAAAGTTGTATCTATATATCATAAGCAAATACCGGTATATGTCATATATACATTTTTTCGTTTTTTTGTGATGCTTACACACTAATAACTCCATATCATCTTATGCAAATCAAATGTTACCATGTGATGTAATTTTCCGTGTCTAAACAACAAAAATTTATGATTATAAAAACAAACGCCTATGGGTAATTAGTGATATGATTAAATTTATTTAGGATACAAACCTCAAGAACATGTCTGTTTAAGTAAATGAAAAGAGATCAGTAATTAGCCGCTTTAGACAATACACTAGGAGCCACCGATGAAAATAGTGTAAGTTACGGATCAAATATGCCAGGAAAAGAAACTGTTATTTTCATTCGTAGTCCCCCTTAAAACTGCAGCGTTAAGAAAAATGCATTTAAAATGTTTTGAATTATAATCGTTTTAGTACGATTAATCGACTTAGAAAATTGTAATCGATGATCGATGTGGCCGAGCGATTGTCGAGTACTCGAGTATTCGTTGACATCCCAAATTTTGAAGAGTACAAGACTCTCGTAAATTGAAAACGCCTTTCCTTTGTTTCAAAATGATCGTAAAAACTGCACAAGTGTAACATAAATAACGACCAATTTTGAAATATTCTTAAAATATTGAATACATTTGATAGTTTCCACAACACTTCCCACAACTACACCAAGTGTTTCAACGCCGACACCGTCTGTAACGCCACCAACACCAACGCCAAGTGGACCGACACCATCAGTGACTCCCACACCAAGTGCACCTACTCCATCAGGAACACCTACACCCAGTGGGCCTACTCCATCTGGTACACCTACACCCAGTGGACCAACTCCATCGGTAACGCCTACACCCAGTGGACCAACTCCTTCCGTAACACCTACACCAAGCGTACCAACACCCAGTGGGCCAACCCCATCCGTTACACCAACACCTAGTGGACCTTCACCGTCTGTAACACCAACACCCAGTGGCCCAACCACGACAACAGTTACAAGTATGTCCAGAGTTTTCTTAAACATTAATATATCCTTACTTCGAGCAGTTGAAAATTACTGTTGTCACCATGAAGACAGTACGAAATATAATATTTGAAATTGTTTGTTTCAGCTTGCGTTGACGATATGCTGACAGCTGGTCCAAATGTGTTGTCGCCAAGCAGTGACGACATCCCTGTCGGAAATATCCCCAATGTTTTCTCTCCCACTGGTGCCACTACGAACACTGTCAATCCTACCCCGACTGTTGAATTCACTTTGAACGGTGATCAACCACCACAGGTCACCACTGTGAAAGCCACTGTCGGGAATGCGGAAACGGTAGAAGTCACATTAGAGCAACCCAATGGAGAAAAGATTACAAAGGTATTTATTTCATATCAAGGAATTAATTTCAAATGGATGAATTCGTAAGAAATCAAAGAAAAGTGGATAATTGTAAGAATGATTACAAGGGAGAAATTCCGTTATTTTTTCAGACACCAGTTTTGTCACCCGATGGCTCTTTTGAAGTTAACTTTAAAGGGGAAACTGGAAGCAAAATCATCATAAAGATCACCAAAAAGGACGAAACTGCACCCTCAACTGTATCTAGCGTCGAAGTCAAAGCTTGTACACAGGGTAAGAGTGGAGAACCAATCTTTTATCACAATTCCTAGATAACAATTAAAAAGAGTTAAAAGTAAGACAATGATATTGATGGACAACTGGATGATTTTGAATAGGGATTTCAATTTTATTGGTTTAGTCGATTAATCGGAGGCTTTAGTCGAGCGATAGTCGAGTACTTGAGGATTTCTTTAAAACTTTGTGAATAATGCTACTGTCACATACACCTTATCTTAAACTGAAATATATTTATATATATATATATATATATATATATATATATATATATATATATATATATATATAAACACTTATGATAATATTTACTAAATGTATTGGATTTAAAATGAATTGAAAAAGTTGTATCTATATATCATAAGCAAATACCGGTATATGTCATATATACATTTTTTCGTTTTTTTGTGATGCTTACACACTAATAACTCCATATCATCTTATGCAAATCAAATGTTACCATGTGATGTAATTTTCCGTGTCTAAACAACAAAAATTTATGATTATAAAAACAAACGCCTATGGGTAATTAGTGATATGATTAAATTTATTTAGGATACAAACCTCAAGAACATGTCTGTTTAAGTAAATGAAAAGAGATCAGTAATTAGCCGCTTTAGACAATACACTAGGAGCCACCGATGAAAATAGTGTAAGTTACGGATCAAATATGCCAGGAAAAGAAACTGTTATTTTCATTCGTAGTCCCCCTTAAAACTGCAGCGTTAAGAAAAATGCATTTAAAATGTTTTGAATTATAATCGTTTTAGTACGATTAATCGACTTAGAAAATTGTAATCGATGATCGATGTGGCCGAGCGATTGTCGAGTACTCGAGTATTCGTTGACATCCCAAATTTTGAAGAGTACAAGACTCTCGTAAATTGAAAACGCCTTTCCTTTGTTTCAAAATGATCGTAAAAACTGCACAAGTGTAACATAAATAACGACCAATTTTGAAATATTCTTAAAATATTGAATACATTTGATAGTTTCCACAACACTTCCCACAACTACACCAAGTGTTTCAACGCCGACACCGTCTGTAACGCCACCAACACCAACGCCAAGTGGACCGACACCATCAGTGACTCCCACACCAAGTGCACCTACTCCATCAGGAACACCTACACCCAGTGGGCCTACTCCATCTGGTACACCTACACCCAGTGGACCAACTCCATCGGTAACGCCTACACCCAGTGGACCAACTCCTTCCGTAACACCTACACCAAGCGTACCAACACCCAGTGGGCCAACCCCATCCGTTACACCAACACCTAGTGGACCTTCACCGTCTGTAACACCAACACCCAGTGGCCCAACCACGACAACAGTTACAAGTATGTCCAGAGTTTTCTTAAACATTAATATATCCTTACTTCGAGCAGTTGAAAATTACTGTTGTCACCATGAAGACAGTACGAAATATAATATTTGAAATTGTTTGTTTCAGCTTGCGTTGACGATATGCTGACAGCTGGTCCAAATGTGTTGTCGCCAAGCAGTGACGACATCCCTGTCGGAAATATCCCCAATGTTTTCTCTCCCACTGGTGCCACTACGAACACTGTCAATCCTACCCCGACTGTTGAATTCACTTTGAACGGTGATCAACCACCACAGGTCACCACTGTGAAAGCCACTGTCGGGAATGCGGAAACGGTAGAAGTCACATTAGAGCAACCCAATGGAGAAAAGATTACAAAGGTATTTATTTCATATCAAGGAATTAATTTCAAATGGATGAATTCGTAAGAAATCAAAGAAAAGTGGATAATTGTAAGAATGATTACAAGGGAGAAATTCCGTTATTTTTTCAGACACCAGTTTTGTCACCCGATGGCTCTTTTGAAGTTAACTTTAAAGGGGAAACTGGAAGCAAAATCATCATAAAGATTACCAAGAAGGACGATACGTCATTCTCAACTGTATCTAGCGTTGAAGTTAAAGCGTGTACAGAGGGTAAGAGGATATTATATTTAGTTTGTTAAAAACTGTTTTGTGAATTCATTTTTTTTATTACTTAAGGATATTTCTGGTTCACTTTTAATGAAATAGATTTAAACTATAAGGGAAATAATTTTTTATTTGGAACAAGTAATGAATAATAATCATTTTAACGTTCCTGATGTAACAGCCTGGATATGTAGTACTTGCATATCGACTATTAAGTGTCATTTCTCATATGAATGTTATATTCTTTCTGATGATATTTTAATTTCATTTTTGTTTTCATTTCATGTCTCAGTGCATTAATAATTCAGGGGTAGCAAAGATATGCTTCATATCCGTGTCACTTCATTTTGTGTTGTTCATACATGCACGTCTATTATGTTTTTAGCAACAGGAACTACTCAAACAACTGGAAAGGTTGGAGTAGTGACAACAACACCACTTCTTACAACAACATCAGTTTTTACTACCACAGGTAATATTGATACGCTTTTCTGTTATTATAATGGATATTTGTCTTTTACATTTTATAAAATTTTTTTAAAATCGATTATTGTATGAAGACTTAAAGATATTTAACAATTATGTTTTACATAAAACCAAGTTGAAGTTGATACATGAACATGACATTGATGAATATACATTAATATTTCTTTAAAGGAATAATTCAATCAACAACTCCGACCGTCTCAACGGTTTGTGTGAAGAGCGAGGGTATGAGCGATTATTCCCAGATCCCGACTGGAAGCATCTCATTTCCCAATAATGACATTTCTCCGGCTGATATTGATAAAGCTCGACCAGGAAACGTTAATGGCCCTCTTACGGTCAAAGAAACATCGCCAGAAAAGCCTATTCTTGTTTCAATTTCGTTCCCTCTTGAAGGGGTGCAAGTTGGCCAGATTAAAGTCAGTCCTGACGAACTTCTAACAACGACAGAAATCAGTCAGAAAAACATTGAGTCATTCGAAGTGTCGTACAAGATTCCAGATGACGACACTTTGTATCCTCTTCTTGGTGGAAAGGTAAAGTATTTAGTGAAATTAATTTTTAATATTCAATGGTATCATTACTTCCTTTCTGTTATTCCAACTTGAAAGATGATGCGTGATCTTATTCATCCATGTCTATGATAACGGTATAGAATAGGTAGTCCATCCATGACTAATTTAACAATTTTGATTGATCTATACTACATCAAATACCTATTTTAAAGCTATTATGAGGCTGACATAAACCAAACTCGGCTGTATGTATGTAGTCAATTAAATGACCTTTTTGCAATTAAAACTTTTTAAAGAGTTGTCTGCCCTTTAGGAAATTTTTTTAAAAATCATATTCTGAAAATATGTATGGTAAACTATGAATTATTTTAGCATATTTGAAGAAATTGAAAGCTTTTGCAACTTTTTACCAAGAGAAATGTGAGAAAATTAGTCATGCTAAAGAAATATATTTAAAAATGCATTTTTCCCATAGACTTCAATGTTAACTTCAACATATGATAAATTTATAAATATTTAAAAAATCCTTAAAATCACACTAAGATTTCAGTAATCAAACTTGCAATCTATTAGGTATAAAATATGAAAGTTATGGATGAACTTCTTTAGTTGAGTATTTCGTATCCCACTTAATTAAAGAAAACCTAGGTAAAATAGTTTTTTCTTTTATGGACAAATTCATTCTTGACTCTCAATTTTTAAATTATCGAATCATTCAAAGTTCAGTAATTTCTTTTCAGAAATTCTCTGGAACTGAACCAGCTGATCTGAAATCAATGCTAGTAAACGAAATCGTTATCACTATCAAACCCAGTGATGCTTCCCAAGATGTTTTGCTAGTGTTATCTATCAAAGCCTGTTTCGGAGGTAACCATCTCGTTGATACTGTGGTTTCATTAATATTCAGGGGATAAATCGTCGTGCATCTAGTTAAATGTAACTAAATATTGCCCTTCAAAAACATTTGAATTCACAACACAATGAAATCCACAAAAGTTGGAAGTTACCGAATATAGATGAAACTACATTATTTTGTATTACGTTGCTATAAAGTTGACACTTTATAGCTTGGCTGTGGTAACATTTAATTCTACTATTTATTTTAAAATACTTTAAAAAGAATTCAGATATCTATGTGACATCATTAATTGGAAGTTGTGAAAGAAGACGATTTTTTCTCTTACTAAATATGTGTCCTGAGGGAATTTATTTTTGAGTAAAATAACAATAAAATATTAAATATGCCAACAGAGCGAAAACAAAAATACTGATATTCATTTGCGCTCTAAAAATAATCAACCAGTTTCAAGAACAAGTATCAATGTAATTTAAGCCACCTGTCCGTATTCGGATAAATTAGATAACTTTACACAACACCCTCTGAGTTAATTTTTTTTCATAAAGCAAATGTATTGAATACCTAGAATAGCTAGAAATACACTTTATCAAATCCCTGTTTCAAAACTTAATAAAAATTAGTGCACTGACCTACATTAACCTGCATCTTCATCTGCACTACTTCTGAATACATTTTAATTGTCATTTGGGTTTCTGGTTTTTTTTTATAATAACATTTATACAGATAATGAAGCTTAGCTCAGCATTTACAAAACTAAGTTTTTAACACTTGTTAAGATAGCTTAGATTATTTTTCCTTTAGAAGTACAGCATATGCGATGCACCACCTTCGCAATCTCCATTTTCACTGTTACATTTCCTACAGGTCTTCTCTCTACAGTATCAACATCAACAACATCAGGGTCCACTGCTGCTGCCGGTTTCACACCGGCTACGATAAAGTTTCCGACTTCAACCGTTTTAGTTCAAACTTTACCTCCACTTTTACAAACGTCGACTTCTTCTACGATTTCTACGACAGGTATATTGGTAGCTTCATTTCTGTTGGTTTTTTTATCGATTATCTGTTCCTAGCGCTTTTCGCAATTATTTTAAAATCGAGGAAAATTAAAACTGGCAGAATTGTTATTAGTATTTTAGTTTCGTTAACATGTTTTACAATCTAAAAAGAAAATAGTTTGAGCTAGTCAATTTTTTTCACATTTGCTTCGCTTTTGCAAAATTTGTATCATGTTTAATATCATTTCAAAAATTACTAAAAGCTTGTTTAAAATACTGTCCTTGGAGATATCTGATATCTATTCTCAAAGTTCGATTTATCCATATTCATTTTGTGGTTTGTGGATTATTATCTTGTATTGCAATAACCTTTCAAAACTCCAGAGAATTGTATCGAATGATACAATATATGTTATTTTTTCAAATCATTAAAATATATCTAATGATTATTTCTTTACAGGCGCACAGACAACATTGTCAACGACAAGTAAGTAATCAAACATTTTTATAATGAAAAAAGATAATAAGACTATCAAATCGAACATTTATTAGCGTTTTGGAACTAATTGCAAATTATAACTGTAGAATCATCATTGTTCGTGGTGAACCAGTTGTCACGGCTTTTGTGGGTAACTCATACCCACGAATTAACATCACTACGAACCTATACACAACTATTTATTAAAATTATCCCGATTACACTGCCAACGAAATTACTTCCCCACGAACATAAATGATTCCACAGTGTGTGATATCAATACTTAGATTATATAACGAAGAAAATAATTGAAGTATCAAAATAATATCGTCGGCTTATCATCTTAAGGGATGACATCAACATTGACGACAGTTCTTCCCGGATCCCCCCAACTCCACCTGAATTTACACTACAACCTCCGGGTATCAATCGATAATCTGTAGATTTATTAATGATGCTATTTAGCAAATGAACGCCAGAACCGTATCTTTATCGCTCTCTTTAGCTGCTATAGAACATTGATACCAAAAATAAACTGCTGACTGTGTATACTAGTATCGTCTTCTCTGCTGCTTTTCTTTAATAAAAATATGTGGCAATGAAAAGTAATACCTTTTTAAAACGTCTTTCTCATTTTTTGTACATGTTTTTACAGTTAAAGAAATAAATGTTGTAGTCCGAAAGTAGTGTGCCTAGTATAAGTCTGTTCTTTCACTTAACTGCAAATTATTGCAGTACTTAAATTTTGCAAAACCATAATGTTTTATGCAACAAAACACGTAATGAATATAAATGCAGTCTTTTAATCATCAAACTGGTCTTCTACAGCTTTGTTTAAAAATAAAATTTTCTCGCTCGGTTTCAAACTCTGATTTTTCTTTATGTAGCACTGTATGTAGCATATATCTAGAACTTCAAAGTAAAGCTGTAATGCATACGTCAAATATTAAAACCAAATTGTGCTTAGATAGCTCTCACTACATTTACTGATATTATCTTAAATGCAATGGGGATGTATATCTGGTGGATTGAGGAATACATTGTGATGAAATGTAGTTCAATAAAACGGAAGTAATTGAGAAATGAATTGTTTAACGAAAAAAAAAGATTTTTAAAGAATAAACTTAAAGTATAATTTAATTTCTGATACAATTAAAATTTTTTTTATCGTAACGCGCTACATAACAGAAATAAAGATTTCTATGAGCTTTAGAATATTTCAGTTTTCAATGGGACTTATTTCATAGTTTGCGAGTTGTTAACGTTTATTAATAGACGTAGGACTATATAGATATAACAGATTTAAATTGATTTTGATTAGGTGTCACAACAACCCTTGGTACAACGCCCTCCGTAACAACGAGTGGAACAAAATCAGTCCCTCAAACGCCGGCAACAAAAGTAACTACACCAAAGATTACTACACCACACTCGGGTAAGACTGCAAATAGATTTCTATTAAAAACAATGAATTTTCACTAAGCACAAAAAATTAAACCCCTAAAAATATATATGGCAAAAAATTATTATCAAGACATCAAATATATCTTTATAAGGAACTCCATCAGAAATAATAACGACTCCATCATTTGGAACTACACCATCTGTGACTACAAGTGGACCTACTCCATCAGTAACACCTACACCAAGTGCTTTCACTCCAAGTGGTCCAACTCCATCTGTTACACCTACACCAAGTGGACCTTCACCGTCAGTAACACTAACACCTAGTGGGCCAACACCATCAGGGACACCTACGCCAAGTGGACCAACACCATCCGTGACACCGACTCCCAGTGGTCCTACACCCTCTGTTACACCTACTCCTAGTGGACCTTCGCCATCAGTGACAGTTACACCAAGTGTACCAACTCCAAGTGGACCAACTCCATCTGTGACACCAACTCCGAGTGGTCCTACACCTTCTGTCACACCCACGCCAAGCGGTCCAACTCCATCAGTTACACCAACACCAAGTGGACCGACACCATCAGTCACACCGACACCTAGTGGACCAACACCATCAGTGACACCTACGCCTAGCGGTCCTACTCCATCAGTGACACCTACGCCAAGTGGACCAACACCCTCAGTGACACCTACACCAAGTGTTTCCACTCCAAGTGGTCCAACTCCATCTGTTACACCTACACCAAGTGGACCTTCACCGTCAGTAACACCAACACCTAGTGGGCCAACACCATCAGGGACACCTACGCCAAGTGGGCCAACACCATCCGTGACACCAACTCCCAGTGGTCCTACACCCTCTGTAACACCTACTCCTAGTGGACCTTCACCATCGGTGACAGTTACACCAAGTGTACCAACTCCAAGTGGACCAACACCATCTGTGACACCAACTCCGAGTGTTCCAACACCTACACCTAGTGGACCAACACCATCAGTGACACCTACGCCTAGCGGTCCTACTCCATCGGTGACACCTACGCCAAGTGGACCAACACCATCAGTCACACCGCCACCAAGTGTTTCCACTCCAAGTGGTCCAACTCCATCTGTTACACCTACACCAAGTGGACCTTCACCTTCAGTAACACCAACACCTAGTGGGCCAACACCATCCGTGCCACCAACTCCCAGTGGTCCTACACCCTCTGTTACACCTACTCCTAGTGGACCTTCACCATCAGTAACAGTTACACCAAGTGTACCAACTCCAAGTGGACCAACACCATCTGTGACACCAACTCCGAGTGGTCCTACACCTTCTGTCACACCCACGCCAAGCGGTCCAACTCCATCAGTTACACCAACACCAAGTGGACCGACACCATCAGTCACACCGACACCTAGTGGACCAACACCATCAGTGACACCTACGCCTAGCGGTCCTACTCCATCGGTGACACCTACGCCAAGTGGACCAACACCCTCTGTGTCACCTACACCAAGTGTTTCCACTCCAAGTGGTCCAACTCCATCTGTTACACCTACACCAAGTGGACCTTCACCGTCAGTAACACCAACACCTAGTGGGCCAACACCATCAGGGACACCTACGCCAAGTGGACCAACACCATCCGTGACACCAACTCCCAGTGGTCCTACTCCCTCTGTTACACCTACTCCTAGTGGACCTTCACCATCAGTGACAGTTACACCAAGTGTACCAACTCCAAGTGGACCAACACCATCTGTGACACCAACTCCGAGTGGTCCTACACCTTCTGTCACACCCACGCCAAGCGGTCCAACTCCATCAGTTACACCAACACCAAGTGGACCGACACCATCAGTCACACCGACACCTAGTGGACCAACACCATCAGTGACACCTACGCCTAGCGGTACTACTCCATCAGTGACACCTACGCCAAGTGGACCAACACCCTCAGTGACACCTACACCAAGTGTTTCCACTCCAAGTGGTCCAACTCCATCTGTTACACCTACACCAAGTGGACCTTCACCGTCAGTAACACCAACACCTAGTGGGCCAACACCATCAGGGACACCTACGCCAAGTGGGCCAACACCATCCGTGACACCAACTCCCAGTGGTCCTACACCCTCTGTTACACCTACTCCTAGTGGACCTTCACCATCGGTGACAGTTACACCAAGTGTACCAACTCCAAGTGGACCAACACCATCTGTGACACCAACTCCGAGTGGTCCAACACCTACACCTAGTGGACCAACACCATCAGTGACACCTACGCCTAGCGGTCCTACTCCATCGGTGACACCTACGCCAAGTGGACCAACACCCTCTGTGACACCTACACCAAGTGTTTCCACTCCAAGTGGTCCAACTCCATCTGTTACACCTACACCAAGTGGACCTTCACCGTCAGTAACACAAACACCTAGTGGGCCAACACCATCAGGGACACCTACGCCAAGTGGACCAACACCATCCGTGACACCAACTCCCAGTGGTCCTACTCCCTCTGTTACACCTACTCCTAGTGGACCTTCACCATCAGTGACAGTTACACCAAGTGTACCAACTCCAAGTGGACCAACACCATCTGTGACACCAACTCCGAGTGGTCCTACACCTTCTGTCACACCCACACCAAGCGGTCCAACTCCATCAGTTACACCAACACCAAGTGGACTGACACCATCAGTCACACCGACACCTAGTGGACCAACACCATCAGTGACACCTACGCCTAGCGGTCCTACTCCATCGGTGACACCTACGCCAAGTGGACCAACACCCTCTGTAACACCTACACCAAGTGTTTCCACTCCAATTGGTCCAACTCCATCTGTTACACCTACACCAAGTGGACCTTCACCTTCAGTAACACCAACACCTAGTGGGCCAACACCATCAGGGACACCTACGCCAAGTGGACCAACACCATCCGTGACACCAACTCCCAGTGGTCCTACTCCCTCTGTTACACCTACTCCTAGTGGACCTTCACCATCGGTGACAGTTACACCAAGTGTACCAACTCCAAGTGGACCAACACCATCTGTGACACCAACTCCGAGTGGTCCTACACCTTCTGTCACACCCACGCCAAGCGGTCCAACTCCATCAGTTACACCAACACCAAGTGGACCGACACCATCAGTCACACCGACACCTAGTGGACCAACACCATCAGTGACACCTACGCCTAGCGGTCCTACTCCATCAGTGACACCTACGCCAAGTGGACCAACACCCTCAGTGACACCTACACCAAGTGTTTCCACTCCAAGTGGTCCAACTCCATCTGTTACACCTACACCAAGTGGACCTTCACCTTCAGTAACACCAACACCTAGTGGGCCAACACCATCAGGGACACCTACGCCAAGTGGGCCAACACCATCCGTGACACCAACTCCCAGTGGTCCTACACCCTCTGTTACACCTACTCCTAGTGGACCTTCACCATCGGTGACAGTTACACCAAGTGTACCAACTCCAAGTGGACCAACACCATCTGTGACACCAACTCCGAGTGGTCCAACACCTACACCTAGTGGACCAACACCATCAGTGACACCTACGCCTAGCGGTCCTACTCCATCGGTGACACCTACGCCAAGTGGACCAACACCCTCTGTGACACCTACACCAAGTGTTTCCACTCCAAGTGGTCCAACTCCATCTGTTACACCTACACCAAGTGGACCTTCACCGTCAGTAACACAAACACCTAGTGGGCCAACACCATCAGGGACACCTACGCCAAGTGGGCCAACACCATCCGTGACACCAACTCCCAGTGGTCCTACTCCCTCTGTTACACCTACTCCTAGTGGACCTTCACCATCAGTGACAGTTACACCAAGTGTACCAACTCCAAGTGGACCAACACCATCTGTGACACCAACTCCGAGTGGTCCTACACCTTCTGTCACACCCACACCAAGCGGTCCAACTCCAACAGTTACACCAACACCAAGTGGACTGACACCATCAGTCACACCGACACCTAGTGGACCAACACCATCAGTGACACCTACGCCTAGCGGTCCTACTCCATCGGTGACACCTACGCCAAGTGGACCAACACCCTCTGTAACACCTACACCAAGTGTTTCCACTCCAAGTGGTCCAACTCCATCTGTTACACCTACACCAAGTGGACCTTCACCTTCAATAACACCAACACCTAGTGGGCCAACACCATCAGGGACACCTACGCCAAGTGGACCAACACCATCCGTGACACCAACTCCCAGTGGTCCTACACCCTCTGTAACACCTACTCCTAGTGGACCTTCACCATCGGTGACAGTTACACCAAGTGTACCAACTCCAAGTGGACCAACACCATCTGTGACACCAACTCCGAGTGGTCCTACACCTTCTGTCACACCCACGCCAAGCGGTCCAACTCCATCAGTTACACCAACTCCAAGTGGACCGACACCATCAGTCACACCGACACCTAGTGGACCAACACCATCAGTGACACCTACGCCTAGCGGTCCTACTCCATCAGTGACACCTACGCCAAGTGGACCAACACCCTCAGTGACACCTACACCAAGTGTTTCCACTCCAAGTGGTCCAACTCCATCTGTTACACCTACACCAAGTGGACCTTCACCGTCAGTAACACCAACACCTAGTGGGCCAACACCATCAGGGACACCTACGCCAAGTGGGCCAACACCATCCGTGACACCAACTCCCAGTGGTCCTACACCCTCTGTAACACCTACGCCTAGTGGACCTTCACCATCGGTGACAGTTACACCAAGTGTACCAACTCCAAGTGGACCAACACCATCTGTGACACCAACTCCGAGTGGTCCAACACCTACACCTAGTGGACCAACACCATCAGTGACACCTACGCCTAGCGGTCCTACTCCATCGGTGACACCTACGCCAAGTGGACCAACACCCTCTGTGACACCTAGACCAAGTGTTTCCACTCCAAGTGGTCCAACTCCATCTGTTACACCTACACCAAGTGGACCTTCACCTTCAGTAACACCAACACCTAGTGGGCCAACACCATCAGGGACACCTACGCCAAGTGGACCAACACCATCCGTGACACCAACTCCCAGTGGTCCTACTCCCTCTGTTACACCTACTCCTAGTGGACCTTCACCATCAGTGACAGTTACACCAAGTGTACCAACTCCAAGTGGACCAACACCATCTGTGACACCAACTCCGAGTGGTCCTACACCTTCTGTCACACCCACACCAAGCGGTCCAACTCCAACAGTTACACCAACACCAAGTGGACTGACACCATCAGTCACACCGACACCTAGTGGACCAACACCATCAGTGACACCTACGCCTAGCGGTCCTACTCCATCGGTGACACCTACGCCAAGTGGACCAACACCCTCTGTAACACCTACACCAAGTGTTTCCACTCCAAGTGGTCCAACTCCATCTGTTACACCTACACCAAGTGGACCTTCACCTTCAATAACACCAACACCTAGTGGGCCAACACCATCAGGGACACCTACGCCAAGTGGACCAACACCATCCGTGACACCAACTCCCAGTGGTCCTACACCCTCTGTAACACCTACTCCTAGTGGACCTTCACCATCGGTGACAGTTACACCAAGTGTACCAACTCCAAGTGGACCAACACCATCTGTGACACCAACTCCGAGTGGTCCTACACCTTCTGTCACACCCACGCCAAGCGGTCCAACTCCATCAGTTACACCAACTCCAAGTGGACCGACACCATCAGTCACACCGACACCTAGTGGACCAACACCATCAGTGACACCTACGCCTAGCGGTCCTACTCCATCAGTGACACCTACGCCAAGTGGACCAACACCCTCAGTGACACCTACACCAAGTGTTTCCACTCCAAGTGGTCCAACTCCATCTGTTACACCTACACCAAGTGGACCTTCACCGTCAGTAACACCAACACCTAGTGGGCCAACACCATCAGGGACACCTACGCCAAGTGGGCCAACACCATCCGTGACACCAACTCCCAGTGGTCCTACACCCTCTGTAACACCTACGCCTAGTGGACCTTCACCATCGGTGACAGTTACACCAAGTGTACCAACTCCAAGTGGACCAACACCATCTGTGACACCAACTCCGAGTGGTCCAACACCTACACCTAGTGGACCAACACCATCAGTGACACCTACGCCTAGCGGTCCTACTCCATCGGTGACACCTACGCCAAGTGGACCAACACCCTCTGTGACACCTAGACCAAGTGTTTCCACTCCAAGTGGTCCAACTCCATCTGTTACACCTACACCAAGTGGACCTTCACCTTCAGTAACACCAACACCTAGTGGGCCAACACCATCAGGGACACCTACGCCAAGTGGACCAACACCATCCGTGACACCAACTCCCAGTGGTCCTACTCCCTCTGTTACACCTACTCCTAGTGGACCTTCACCATCAGTGACAGTTACACCAAGTGTACCAACTCCAAGTGGACCAACACCATCTGTGACACCAACTCCGAGTGGTCCTACACCTTCTGTCACACCCACGCCAAGCGGTCCAACTCCATCAGTTACACCAACACCAAGTGGACCGACACCATCAGTCACACCGACACCTAGTGGACCAACACCATCAGGGACACCTACGCCTAGCGGTCCTACTCCATCAGTGACACCTACGCCAAGTGGACCAACACCCTCAGTGACACCTACACCAAGTGTTTCCACTCCAAGTGGTCCAACTCCATCTGTTACACCTACACCAAGTGGACCTTCACCGTCAGTAACACCAACACCTAGTGGGCCAACACCATCAGGGACACCTACGCCAAGTGGGCCAACACCATCCGTGACACCAACTCCCAGTGGTCCTACTCCCTCTGTTACACCTACTCCTAGTGGACCTTCACCATCAGTGACAGTTACACCAAGTGTACCAACTCCAAGTGGACCAACACCATCTGTGACACCAACTCCGAGTGGTCCTACACCTTCTGTCACACCCACGCCAAGCGGTCCAACTCCATCAGTTACACCAACTCCAAGTGGACCGACACCATCAGTCACACCGACACCTAGTGGACCAACACCATCAGTGACACCTACGCCTAGCGGTCCTACTCCATCAGTGACACCTACGCCAAGTGGACCAACACCCTCAGTGACACCTACACCAAGTGTTTCCACTCCAAGTGGTCCAACTCCATCTGTTACACCTACACCAAGTGGACCTTCACCGTCAGTAACACCAACACCTAGTGGGCCAACACCATCAGGGACACCTACGCCAAGTGGGCCAACACCATCCGTGACACCAACTCCCAGTGGTCCTACACCCTCTGTAACACCTACTCCTAGTGGACCTTCACCATCGGTGACAGTTACACCAAGTGTACCAACTCCAAGTGGACCAACACCATCTGTGACACCAACTCCGAGTGGTCCTACACCTTCTGTCACACCCACGCCAAGCGGTCCAACTCCATCAGTTACACCAACACCAAGTGGACCGACACCATCAGTCACACCGACACCTAGTGGACCAACACCATCAGGGACACCTACGCCTAGCGGTCCTACTCCATCGGTGACACCTTCGCCAAGCGGACCAACACCCTCAGTGACACCTACACCAAGTGTTTTCACTCCCAGTGGTCTAACTCCTTCCGTGACACCTACACCAAGTGGACCTTCACCGTCAGTTACACCAACACCTAGTGGGCCAACACCATCAGTGACACCAACTCCTAGCGGTCCTACTCCATCGGTGACACCTACGCCAAGTGGACCCACACCAAGTGGTCCAACACCTTCCCTGACTCCAACTCCGAGTGGACCTACACCAAGTGGAACAACGCCAAGTGGCCCCACACCATCTGTAACGCCGTCAGCAACAATTTCTACTATTATTACCCCATCTACAACAGGTATAATCATAATTAAAGATATATTTATGTTTTTCTAGGCCTTTTTATGAAAGTTTGTACACGTAGCTTTTATTACTTAACTACTATCATCCAAATGTTATTTTTTCAATGTTTGAAAAAAGAAGTCTTAAAACATTCGCTCAATATTAAATATTATGGTCATTGTATAACTATTAAAATACGATTTCGTATTCTAGTTTGTAGTTACGTTGATATTGGACCTGAACAAGCTTTAGATGTGTCCATTCGTTCTCCCAGTGAAGATCCGGGCGCTCCTATAGAAAACATTTTACAAACAAAGAGTAATTGTTTTTAAGTTTTTATATTTAAATGGAATATACGTTTAGCGATAATGTAACATTTTTTTTTTACGAAATATGATGATTGTTGTTGCCTTTTTAAAGATAATTCTAAGCACTGTTGATGATGAATATCATTTAAAAAAGATAAGAAATTATGATATCGAACTAAAAAAATGTCTTTCGTACAGGTGTGTATAAACCGAAAATGGAACCAACTTATGATGAAAATGTTGTCGTAAAAATTATATCGCAAGACACTCCGACTATTTTGCGGGTGTCATTTACTGTAAACAGAGCAGATACTGTAGGCCTTGAATACCTCACGGATTATAAAGTATGTATAAAAAATGCATTATATGATATCATATAATCAAGTTTAAGTAAAATAAGATAGCACAGAGGAACAAATAGTTTTTATTAATACCGCTATATCAATGTTTTTCAGCAAAAAATCATAACGCAAACAAACGAGACTGTAGAATTTGTGTTTGCTGCTGGTATCATCACAGACAATTTTACAATTAACATAAAGAGCGATTCTGCTGAACAACCGGAAATCTCAAACCTCAAAATCCGGGCATGTTACAAACCAGTCCTAGTACAGCGTATGTTTTTTTCATTACCTTAGTATTATTTCTTATCTAAATTCAGTATTTCTGTTTGAATAAAACTCATTACCATTTTCTATTTTTAGCATCAACAACGACACCAAGCCCATCAGTGAGTCACGTAAATCACTAGTTACATGCATAATGTTTATTCGGTAGATGTATTTAAATTTTAAAGTCACGAAATTTCTTGATTAGATGTATTAAATTAAAAAAAATAAACATTTATATTTTTATATTTACAGATTACGAGTGGTAAGATATTACATATGAATAATCCATGTTATTCTATTGTTTAAATGAAAAAAAGTCGAAATTGTAGAATTCTTTCCTTTGGGTAAGATTGGATGAGGTGTCTTTAAAACCATAATTCAGTGATTAATTACGCTCTCATGAAATGTGATGAAATATTAAACTGCTTATTAAACGATCTTTTGGGAATTTTTACAGATGATATTCTAAAAATTTACTTTTTCCCCCTATATTTATATTTAAAATTCACATATCAAAAACAGACTTTCATATTAGCATGCATGACTTCAAACACATTATTAGTTACATGTAGTAAAATAGACGCCTCTTAGAGAAACTCTCCTTTATGCACTTTCCAAAAAGCATATTCCAACATGTATGCAATTATCTGTTCTTTTGAGTAGTATAACATATTAACTTTCTAAATCAATATCTATCTCACACGATTAGTTAGCTACATGTAAAGTAAAATTCATCATTTACTTTTGATGGATCACATATTCCTCTGCACAGTGACGTAATGCTATTTTAATTTGTAATGATTTCTAGTCCTTTTTCTCCTTTCTTATCCTACAAGAAGCGCGAACTACAGCGTCCAGTACTTGTGACTTTTGGTGCAATGATCGCAGTACCTGCATAGCTGGCTCCCAGCGCTGCGACGGTATAAAACAATGCGATGACGGGGAGGATGAAGAGGGTTGTCTCGGTGATTTGTTTTGGCAGTGTTATCTCAAATAACTCATTTAAAGAGAGTTGTTTTTTTTTTCATGATTTAAACCCCATGAATACATGGATGGTATACATTTCTAGTAAACTTACTTTCTCTAATTTCTTTTTCCGGTGGAAAACAGGATTGATTGATTAAGATAAAAATTCGGATGTCATCAGATTAATAAATAGTTAATGAGTTAAATAATAATATATACATTGATGAAGATTTGTAGAATACGCAAATGAAGTGCCTTTGACACGCAGAAAAAATGTACTGCATATATAAAAAATAAAAACTAATACTTTCATTTTTTGCATTTAGGCTTTATCAAAAGGATAAATCTGAACTGTATCATTTATCCCAAAACCCTGTTAATGTAAATCAACGATCATTAAAATATTAACATCCTTATTAATCATGTTATTTTTGTAAGAAAAATGTTACAACAGGTAAAAACTAAACTAGACAATAATAGATGAAATTGTAGATTGGTCAAATATATTTATAAATCGAACATTTGAAGTTTGTTTTATGATGTACTAAAAGCAAATGGAAGATATATTTCAAACCAAAGTCACTTTTATTACATTACAGTATTTTTTTTTTCACTGGTGTTTGTATTTCATTTTTTCTTTATTAAATACAACTTTGATTATTTCATTATTATTAGATAAATCTTTTAGTTGGTTTTATGTTTCACTAGCTTACAGGAAACTCTCTTAGAAGCACACTAAATTTCATTTATAGATTTGAAGTGTTGTATATTTCCATGTGATTGGAATAATTTTTAACGGGACAACATTTTGTTTTACGTAGGCACAACAACATCTGTGTTGACAACAACATATCAATGCCCAGCGACAACCATTCCTTGTTCTAAGGAACCAATTTGTTATCTCACTAGTGAGATATGCGACGGAAAATGTGACTGCCTCGTGCATTGCGATGACGAAAAAGACTGCAGTGCGTATTTATTTTAAACCATTTTGCAATGGTTTGCGCGTGCAATATTAGAATGCATGATCCAAAGTCATATATAGTTTTTTATTACACCAATTTAAAAAAAGAAGTTTTTACATTTGTTAGACCAGCCCAGTGTGGTAATTTAATAGAAGAGTATTTAAACAATCTCAATGAGTTTAGTTTCAAAGATTTTTATTAAATCGTTTAGGCATGTTTAAGTCATAAAAAGTTGGGGTGGCTTTTGAAAAAAGTATCACCATGTAAATGTATATTTTACATGTTGCGAACATTTTCTATAGTTTTAGCTTATTTGTAAATTAACATTATTCACTCTTCTTAATTCTCGAGAAATTCCTCCAGACTGGGATGTGTAAGAATGTAGATAAATGTTTATCAAACGCCTTAACTGTAACAAAGAATTAGAACAGCAAAATAATCACATCACAGGCAGGAGAAATTTCACGAGAGTTAAGAAGAGTAAATTATGGTAAATTAACAACAAGCTAAAATTATAGAAAATGATCGCAACATGTAAAAGACACATTTTACATGGTGATAATTATCCGATTCGGTACATTTGCTCAACAAGACAATTTAATTTCTGTTCCGTCTTACAATATTGTATGAACAATGCCATGTATCACTTGACAAATCCGTTTACATTGAAAGTATTTTTTTGCAGAGGAAACTACAACTGGAACCCTTCCTACAACTACTCCAGGTAAGCATTTTATCGTTGTCGATTATTTTAACCTTTCCTACCTTTTCTTTTAAACCAAATGTGTATTTTTCTGTTGAGCATACATATCTCCGACGTGTTTAATGCATTACATTATGTTTTGTGTCCTTAATAATATTGTTGTATATTGCACACAGTATATTGATTGTAGAGATATGAATTACAAAACTTATTTTACATTATATCTAAATTCAAAATTTTAAGAGGCACACGATTAGGTCTTTTCAAACTAAATGATTATACGAAATAAGTAGATAAAAAATAAGTTTTGTATTTGTATAAATGTTAATACCTTATGACTATTTGTTTTCCAGAAATATTTTTAATATTTCTCTCAGTTACGCCTAATTTATTTAATGTTCATACTTCCAGTTTATCTGTTTTATTTCATCTGTTTTAATCCCTTTTAACCTTCCATTGGGTAAAAAAAAAGGTAAGTATCGCTTATACATGTGAAATTGGCACGCCAGTAAAAGCAAACAAATACAGACATCATCCATCGAATACACAACATCAAACAATCTTCAACGTACTCGCATAGAAATAGTGCATGACGTTGAGAACTTGACAACTTTATCATCAACACCGATACAGGTACAAAATGCATTCACATATCAGTCTTGATTTCCTTATTGTTTTAATTCAATAATAATACGTTATTTATGTTCTGAATTCTAATCAAAGTGTTTATTTAAAGTAAATGTTTTGGGAAAAGATATAGATAGGTGTAATAAAAATGAAAATGCATCAAAAATTATGTAACTGTTCTAACAAAAGCAAGCTTTAATATCTAAAATTGAAAGAATCATTGATAAAATTTTTTAAAATGTTAGCTATAACATAAACATTTATTTTTCTTATTTCAAGTTTGTCCGGTTCCAATGCTTGATGATACGAGTCCAATCGACCTGGCTCGTCTTGTTGATGTGTTTGTAAATGAAGTAATATCTTCCACTTCATCCCCATTATCTGGCACATCTGAACCGACTAACGGTAATCCGGGTCAGGAAGTGAAAGTGAAAGTTGTTTTCAAAGACAAAGATGACGAATCTCCAGTGGGGAAGATCAGTGTCACAAGCCAAAATGCAGAAAAGGTGGTTTTTATCCTAAGGAAACCAAATGGTGCGACAATAACAAGGGAAAAGGTACAAGCATTTAACAAATAATTTAGTTTTGAATATATTGAAAATGTTTAGAGACAACGTTAGTATCCTTCTTCATATTTTCAGCCGGTACGGAATCCAACTACAGAACAAACTGTGGAAACAGACTTTGCTGAAGAATTAGCTACTGGCGTGGAGATTATATTTTTTCCAGCGAAAAAATCTTCAGTTGTTTCCGTTAAAGATTTGAGGATAAAAGCGTGCATTGAAATGGGTACGTCAAATTTAAGTGCGGTTTATGTTTAATTATACCCAGAGATATCAAATTCTCGTTGAAAATAATGGTTAAATGATACTGTACATATGATTTATAATGCCTAAGTCATGGTTAAAATATACCTTTGCAGTAGAAACAACGACGTTTCCTTCAGTTCCATTACCATCTACAACACCCATATCAGGTCCTCCATCTGGTTCCACATCCACACAACAAGGTACGACCACGCCAATTAGTATGTTGACTATATTTTAGTTTTTCATGTCCAATATTTAAAACTTTTTTTAAAAATTAATTTAAATTAAATTTATTTTAGAATTTAAAACTACATTATTCCTTACTTTTTTCTTAGTTATGCTTTGTTTTTAAGAAAACTTTAATGTAAAAACATATATTTGAGTTTTGTTATGAAGATGATTTTATATAATTGATAGGTTGTCCGGTTCCAATGCTTGATGATACGAATCCAAATGACCTGGCTCGTCTTGTTGATGTGTTTGTGAACGGAGAAATATCTTCCACCTCATCCCCATTATCTGGCACATCTGAACCGACAAGCGGTAATCCGGGTCAGGAAGTGAAAGTGAAAGTTGTTTTCAAAGACAAAGATGACGAATCTCCAGTGGGAAAGATCAGTGTCACAAGCCAAAATGCAGAAAAGGTCATTTTCATCCTTACACAACCAAATGGTACGATAGTGACAAAGGAAAAGGTACGAGTATGTTATTAAAAGTTTTGATATAAGATAGAATGAATAGGAAAAAGCCCAAAGATATACGCCGCTTATCGTCGACGTTGTTCTTATTCCTGTTGATAGATGGTGCCGAATATCTCGGGAGAAAGTACTGTGGATGAAGACTTCGCGGGTAAACCTGCTTCCAGAGTTGAAATACAATTCGTTCCCGTGAACGAAACATCGACTGTTTCCGTGAAAGATTTGGGAATTGAAGCATGCATCGAGGAGGGTACGTCCGATCTAAATACTTTCTGTGTTTGAAAATATTACCTTATGAAAATAATGGTAATATGAAACTGTACATATGAATCATAAAGCCTAAATAATATGGTTGAAATATACTTTTTCAGTAGGAACAACGACGCTTCCTTCAGTTCAAACACCATCTACAACACCCATATCAGGTCCTCCATCGGGTTCAACATCCACACCACAAGGACCGACAACGCCCATAAGTATGTTGACAATATTTGGAGTTTCCATGTCCAATATTTGGAATATTTTGCGGTTAAAAAAATAGTTTTGTTCAATATGTGTGCATTGTTTGGTACTGAATCAAAAATTCAAAAACAAATGCATACCAAAAACTCCCCTTTATATTGTTGACATAATGGTCAACTAAAAGATTTGTTATAGGTGTATCTGTAGCTTGTTTAGACAATTGACATTGTTTCATGTAGAATTACTTTTTATTTATCAAGAACACTTTATTCCATATTATTTCTCTTTGTTCTACAAATGACACAAGTGCTTTATTCACAATTCGATAAATATCATGATTTCTGTTTGTCTAATTTTGAAAGTAGTTACAAATATTCGAGTTTTGTGGTAGAGATGTCAAAATGATATTTTATGATTGATAGGTTGTCCGGTTCCAATGCTTGATGATACGAATCCAAATGACCTGGCTCGTCTTGTTGATGTGTTTGTGAACGGAGAAATATCTTCCACCTCATCCCCATTATCTGGCACATCTGAACCGACAAACGGTAATCCGGGTCAGGAGGTGAAAGTGAAAGTTGTTTTCAAAGACAAAGATGACGAATCTCCAGTGGGAAAGATCAGTGTCACAAGCCAAAATGCAGAAAAGGTCATTTTCATCCTTACACAACCAAATGGTACGATAGTGACAAAGGAAAAGGTACGAGTATGTTATTAAAAGTTTTGATATAAGATAGAATGAATAGGAAAACCCCGAAAGATATAAGCCGCTTATCGTCGACGTTGTTCTTATTCCTGTTGATAGATGGTGCCGAATATCTCGGGAGAAAGTACTGTGGATGAAGACTTCGCGGGTAAACCTGCTTCCAGAGTTGAAATACAATTCGTTCCCGTGAACGAAACATCGACTGTTTCCGTGAAAGATTTGGGAATTGAAGCATGCATCGAGGAGGGTACGTCCGATCTAAATACTTTCTGTGTTTGAAAATATTACCTTATGAAAATAATGGTAATATGAAACTGTACATATGAATCATAAAGCCTAAATAATATGGTTGAAATATACTTTTTCAGTAGGAACAACGACGCTTCCTTCAGTTCAAACACCATCTACAACACCCATATCAGGTCCTCCATCGGGTTCAACATCCACACCACAAGGACCGACAACGCCCATAAGTATGTTGACAATATTTGGAGTTTCCATGTCCAATATTTGGAATATTTTGCGGTTAAAAAAATAGTTTTGTTCAATATGTGTGCATTGTTTGGTACTGAATCAAAAATTCAAAAACAAATGCATACCAAAAACTCCCCTTTATATTGTTGACATAATGGTCAACTAAAAGATTTGTTATAGGTGTATCTGTAGCTTGTTTAGACAATTGACATTGTTTCATGTAGAATTACTTTTTATTTATCAAGAACACTTTATTCCATATTATTTCTCTTTGTTCTACAAATGACACAAGTGCTTTATTCACAATTCGATAAATATCATGATTTCTGTTTGTCTAATTTTGAAAGTAGTTACAAATATTTGAGTTTTGTGGTAGAGATGTCAAAATGATATTTTATGATTGATAGGTTGTCCGGTTCCAATGCTTGATGATACGAATCCAAATGACCTGGCTCGTCTTGTTGATGTGTTTGTGAACGGAGAAAAATCTTCCACCTCATCCCCATTATCTGGCACATCTGAACCGACAAACGGTAATCCGGGTCAGGAGGTGAAAGTGATAGTTGTTTTCAAAGACAAAGATGACGAATCTCCAGTGGGAAAGATCAGTGTCACAAGCCAAAATGCAGAAAAGGTCATTTTCATCCTTACACAACCAAATGGTACGATAGTGACAAAGGAAAAGGTACGAGTATGTTATTAAAAGTTTTGATATAAGATAGAATGAATAGGAAAAAGCCCAAAGATATAAGCCGCTTATCGTCGACGTTGTTCTTATTCCTGTTAATAGATGGTGCCGAATATCTCGGGAGAAAGTACTGTGGATGAAGACTTCGCGGGTAAACCTGCTTCCAGAGTTGAAATACAATTCGTTCCCGTGAACGAAACATCGACTGTTTCCGTGAAAGATTTGGGAATTGAAGCATGCATCGAGGAGGGTACGTCCGATCTAAATACTTTCTGTGTTTGAAAATATTACCTTATGAAAATAATGGTAATATGAAACTGTACATATGAATCATAAAGCCTAAATAATATGGTTGAAATATACTTTTTCAGTAGGAACAACGACGCTTCCTTCAGTTCAAACACCATCTACAACACCCATATCAGGTCCTCCATCGGGTTCAACATCCACACCACAAGGACCGACAACGCCCATAAGTATGTTGACAATATTTGGAGTTTCCATGTCCAATATTTGGAATATTTTGCGGTTAAAAAATAGTTTTGTTCAATATGTGTGCATTGTTTGGTACTGAATCAAAAATTCAAAAACAAATGCATACCAAAAACTCCCCTTTATATTGTTGACATAATGGTCAACTAAAAGATTTGTTATAGGTGTATCTGTAGCTTGTTTAGACAATTGACATTGTTTCATGTAGAATTACTTTTTATTTATCAAGAACACTTTATTCCATATTATTTCTCTTTGTTCTACAAATGACACAAGTGCTTTATTCACAATTCGCTAAATATCATGATTTCTGTTTGTCTAATTTTGAAAGTAGTTACAAATATTTGAGTTTTGTGGTAGAGATGTCAAAATGATATTTTATGATTGATAGGTTGTCCGGTTCCAATGCTTGATGATACGAATCCAAATGACCTGGCTCGTCTTGTTGATGTGTTTGTGAACGGAGAAAAATCTTCCACCTCATCCCCATTATCTGGCACATCTGAACCGACAAACGGTAATCCGGGTCAGGAGGTGAAAGTGAAAGTTGTTTTCAAAGACAAAGATGACGAATCTCCAGTGGGAAAGATCAGTGTCACAAGCCAAAATGCAGAAAAGGTCATTTTCATCCTTACACAACCAAATGGTACGATAGTGACAAAGGAAAAGGTACGAGTATGTTATTAAAAGTTTTGATATAAGATAGAATGAATAGGAAAAAGCCCAAAGATATAAGCCGCTTATCGTCGACGTTGTTCTTATTCCTGTTGATAGATGGTGCCGAATATCTCGGGAGAAAGTACTGTGGATGAAGACTTCGCGGGTAAACCTGCTTCCAGAGTTGAAATACAATTCGTTCCCGTGAACGAAACATCGACTGTTTCCGTGAAAGATTTGGGAATTGAAGCATGCATCGAGGAGGGTACGTCCGATCTAAATACTTTCTGTGTTTGAAAATATTACCTTATGAAAATAATGGTAATATGAAACTGTACATATGAATCATAAAGCCTAAATAATATGGTTGAAATATACTTTTTCAGTAGGAACAACGACGCTTCCTTCAGTTCAAACACCATCTACAACACCCATATCAGGTCCTCCATCGGGTTCAACATCCACACCACAAGGACCGACAACGCCCATAAGTATGTTGACAATATTTGGAGTTTCCATGTCCAATATTTGGAATATTTTGCGGTTAAAAAAATAGTTTTGTTCAATATGTGTGCATTGTTTGGTACTGAATCAAAAATTCAAAAACAAATGCATACCAAAAACTCCCCTTTATATTGTTGACATAATGGTCAACTAAAAGATTTGTTATAGGTGTATCTGTAGCTTGTTTAGACAATTGACATTGTTTCATGTAGAATTACTTTTTATTTATCAAGAACACTTTATTCCATATTATTTCTCTTTGTTCTACAAATGACACAAGTGCTTTATTCACAATTCGATAAATATCATGATTTCTGTTTGTCTAATTTTGAAAGTAGTTACAAATATTTGAGTTTTGTGGTAGAGATGTCAAAATGATATTTTATGATTGATAGGTTGTCCGGTTCCAATGCTTGATGATACGAATCCAAATGACCTGGCTCGTCTTGTTGATGTGTTTGTGAACGGAGAAAAATCTTCCACCTCATCCCCATTATCTGGCACATCTGAACCGACAAACGGTAATCCGGGTCAGGAGGTGAAAGTGATAGTTGTTTTCAAAGACAAAGATGACGAATCTCCAGTGGGAAAGATCAGTGTCACAAGCCAAAATGCAGAAAAGGTCATTTTCATCCTTACACAACCAAATGGTACGATAGTGACAAAGGAAAAGGTACGAGTATGTTATTAAAAGTTTTGATATAAGATAGAATGAATAGGAAAAAGCCCAAAGATATAAGCCGCTTATCGTCGACGTTGTTCTTATTCCTGTTAATAGATGGTGCCGAATATCTCGGGAGAAAGTACTGTGGATGAAGACTTCGCGGGTAAACCTGCTTCCAGAGTTGAAATACAATTCGTTCCCGTGAACGAAACATCGACTGTTTCCGTGAAAGATTTGGGAATTGAAGCATGCATCGAGGAGGGTACGTCCGATCTAAATACTTTCTGTGTTTGAAAATATTACCTTATGAAAATAATGGTAATATGAAACTGTACATATGAATCATAAAGCCTAAATAATATGGTTGAAATATACTTTTTCAGTAGGAACAACGACGCTTCCTTCAGTTCAAACACCATCTACAACACCCATATCAGGTCCTCCATCGGGTTCAACATCCACACCACAAGGACCGACAACGCCCATAAGTATGTTGACAATATTTGGAGTTTCCATGTCCAATATTTGGAATATTTTGCGGTTAAAAAAATAGTTTTGTTCAATATGTGTGCATTGTTTGGTACTGAATCAAAAATTCAAAAACAAATGCATACCAAAAACTCCCCTTTATATTGTTGACATAATGGTCAACTAAAAGATTTGTTATAGGTGTATCTGTAGCTTGTTTAGACAATTGACATTGTTTCATGTAGAATTACTTTTTATTTATCAAGAACACTTTATTCCATATTATTTCTCTTTGTTCTACAAATGACACAAGTGCTTTATTCACAATTCGCTAAATATCATGATTTCTGTTTGTCTAATTTTGAAAGTAGTTACAAATATTTGAGTTTTGTGGTAGAGATGTCAAAATGATATTTTATGATTGATAGGTTGTCCGGTTCCAATGCTTGATGATACGAATCCAAATGACCTGGCTCGTCTTGTTGATGTGTTTGTGAACGGAGAAAAATCTTCCACCTCATCCCCATTATCTGGCACATCTGAACCGACAAACGGTAATCCGGGTCAGGAGGTGAAAGTGAAAGTTGTTTTCAAAGACAAAGATGACGAATCTCCAGTGGGAAAGATCAGTGTCACAAGCCAAAATGCAGAAAAGGTCATTTTCATCCTTACACAACCAAATGGTACGATAGTGACAAAGGAAAAGGTACGAGTATGTTATTAAAAGTTTTGATATAAGATAGAATGAATAGGAAAAAGCCCAAAGATATAAGCCGCTTATCGTCGACGTTGTTCTTATTCCTGTTGATAGATGGTGCCGAATATCTCGGGAGAAAGTACTGTGGATGAAGACTTCGCGGGTAAACCTGCTTCCAGAGTTGAAATACAATTCGTTCCCGTGAACGAAACATCGACTGTTTCCGTGAAAGATTTGGGAATTGAAGCATGCATCGAGGAGGGTACGTCCGATCTAAATACTTTCTGTGTTTGAAAATATTACCTTATGAAAATAATGGTAATATGAAACTGTACATATGAATCATAAAGCCTAAATAATATGGTTGAAATATACTTTTTCAGTAGGAACAACGACGCTTCCTTCAGTTCAAACACCATCTACAACACCCATATCAGGTCCTCCATCGGGTTCAACATCCACACCACAAGGACCGACAACGCCCATAAGTATGTTGACAATATTTGGAGTTTCCATGTCCAATATTTGGAATATTTTGCGGTTAAAAAAATAGTTTTGTTCAATATGTGTGCATTGTTTGGTACTGAATCAAAAATTCAAAAACAAATGCATACCAAAAACTCCCCTTTATATTGTTGACATAATGGTCAACTAAAAGATTTGTTATAGGTGTATCTGTAGCTTGTTTAGACAATTGACATTGTTTCATGTAGAATTACTTTTTATTTATCAAGAACACTTTATTCCATATTATTTCTCTTTGTTCTACAAATGACACAAGTGCTTTATTCACAATTCGATAAATATCATGATTTCTGTTTGTCTAATTTTGAAAGTAGTTACAAATATTTGAGTTTTGTGGTAGAGATGTCAAAATGATATTTTATGATTGATAGGTTGTCCGGTTCCAATGCTTGATGATACGAATCCAAATGACCTGGCTCGTCTTGTTGATGTGTTTGTGAACGGAGAAAAATCTTCCACCTCATCCCCATTATCTGGCACATCTGAACCGACAAACGGTAATCCGGGTCAGGAGGTGAAAGTGATAGTTGTTTTCAAAGACAAAGATGACGAATCTCCAGTGGGAAAGATCAGTGTCACAAGCCAAAATGCAGAAAAGGTCATTTTCATCCTTACACAACCAAATGGTACGATAGTGACAAAGGAAAAGGTACGAGTATGTTATTAAAAGTTTTGATATAAGATAGAATGAATAGGAAAAAGCCCAAAGATATAAGCCGCTTATCGTCGACGTTGTTCTTATTCCTGTTAATAGATGGTGCCGAATATCTCGGGAGAAAGTACTGTGGATGAAGACTTCGCGGGTAAACCTGCTTCCAGAGTTGAAATACAATTCGTTCCCGTGAACGAAACATCGACTGTTTCCGTGAAAGATTTGGGAATTGAAGCATGCATCGAGGAGGGTACGTCCGATCTAAATACTTTCTGTGTTTGAAAATATTACCTTATGAAAATAATGGTAATATGAAACTGTACATATGAATCATAAAGCCTAAATAATATGGTTGAAATATACTTTTTCAGTAGGAACAACGACGCTTCCTTCAGTTCAAACACCATCTACAACACCCATATCAGGTCCTCCATCGGGTTCAACATCCACACCACAAGGACCGACAACGCCCATAAGTATGTTGACAATATTTGGAGTTTCCATGTCCAATATTTGGAATATTTTGCGGTTAAAAAAATAGTTTTGTTCAATATGTGTGCATTGTTTGGTACTGAATCAAAAATTCAAAAACAAATGCATACCAAAAACTCCCCTTTATATTGTTGACATAATGGTCAACTAAAAGATTTGTTATAGGTGTATCTGTAGCTTGTTTAGACAATTGACATTGTTTCATGTAGAATTACTTTTTATTTATCAAGAACACTTTATTCCATATTATTTCTCTTTGTTCTACAAATGACACAAGTGCTTTATTCACAATTCGCTAAATATCATGATTTCTGTTTGTCTAATTTTGAAAGTAGTTACAAATATTTGAGTTTTGTGGTAGAGATGTCAAAATGATATTTTATGATTGATAGGTTGTCCGGTTCCAATGCTTGATGATACGAATCCAAATGACCTGGCTCGTCTTGTTGATGTGTTTGTGAACGGAGAAAAATCTTCCACCTCATCCCCATTATCTGGCACATCTGAACCGACAAACGGTAATCCGGGTCAGGAGGTGAAAGTGAAAGTTGTTTTCAAAGACAAAGATGACGAATCTCCAGTGGGAAAGATCAGTGTCACAAGCCAAAATGCAGAAAAGGTCATTTTCATCCTTACACAACCAAATGGTACGATAGTGACAAAGGAAAAGGTACGAGTATGTTATTAAAAGTTTTGATATAAGATAGAATATATAGGAAAAAGCCCAAAGATATAAGCCGCTTATCGTCGACGTTGTTCTTATTCCTGTTGATAGATGGTGCCGAATATCTCGGGAGAAAGTACTGTGGATGAAGACTTCGCGGGTAAACCTGCTTCCAGAGTTGAAATACAATTCGTTCCCGTGAACGAAACATCGACTGTTTCCGTGAAAGATTTGGGAATTGAAGCATGCATCGAGGAGGGTACGTCCGATCTAAATACTTTCTGTGTTTGAAAATATTACCTTATGAAAATAATGGTAATATGAAACTGTACATATGAATCATAAAGCCTAAATAATATGGTTGAAATATACTTTTTCAGTAGGAACAACGACGCTTCCTTCAGTTCAAACACCATCTACAACACCCATATCAGGTCCTCCATCGGGTTCAACATCCACACCACAAGGACCGACAACGCCCATAAGTATGTTGACAATATTTGGAGTTTCCATGTCCAATATTTGGAATATTTTGCGGTTAAAAAAATAGTTTTGTTCAATATGTGTGCATTGTTTGGTACTGAATCAAAAATTCAAAAACAAATGCATACCAAAAAATCCCCTTTATATTGTTGACATAATGGTCAACTAAAAGATTTGTTATAGGTGTATCTGATGCTTGTTTGGACAATTGACATTGTTTCATTTAGAATTACTTTTTATTTATCAAGAACACTTTATTCCATATTATTTCTCTTTGTTCTACAAATGACACAAGTGCTTTATTCACAATTCGCTAAATATCATGATTTCTGTTTGTCTAATTTTGAAAGTAGTTACAAATATTTGAGTTTTGTGGTAGAGATGTCAAAATGATATTTTATGATTGATAGGTTGTCCGGTTCCAATGCTTGATGATACGAATCCAAATGACCTGGCTCGTCTTGTTGATGTGTTTGTGAACGGAGAAATATCTTCCACCTCATCCCCATTATCTGGCACATCTGAACCGACAAGCGGTAATCCGGGTCAGGAGGTGAAAGTGAAAGTTGTTTTCAAAGACAAAGATGACGAATCTCCAGTGGGAAAGATCAGTGTCACAAGCCAAAATGCAGAAAAGGTCATTTTCATCCTTACACAACCAAATGGTACGATAGTGACAAAGGAAAAGGTACGAGTATGTTATTAAAAGTTTTGATATAAGATAGAATGAATAGGAAAACCCCGAAAGATATAAGCCGCTTATCGTCGACGTTGTTCTTATTCCTGTTGATAGATGGTGCCGAATATCTCGGGAGAAAGTACTGTGGATGAAGACTTCGCGGGTAAACCTGCTTCCAGAGTTGAAATACAATTCGTTCCCGTGAACGAAACATCGACTGTTTCCGTGAAAGATTTGGGAATTGAAGCATGCATCGAGGAGGGTACGTCCGATCTAAATACTTTCTGTGTTTGAAAATATTACCTTATGAAAATAATGGTAATATGAAACTGTACATATGAATCATAAAGCCTAAATAATATGGTTGAAATATACTTTTTCAGTAGGAACAACGACGCTTCCTTCAGTTCAAACACCATCTACAACACCCATATCAGGTCCTCCATCGGGTTCAACATCCACACCACAAGGACCGACAACGCCCATAAGTATGTTGACAATATTTGGAGTTTCCATGTCCAATATTTGGAATATTTTGCGGTTAAAAAAATAGTTTTGTTCAATATGTGTGCATTGTTTGGTACTGAATCAAAAATTCAAAAACAAATGCATACCAAAAACTCCCCTTTATATTGTTGACATAATGGTCAACTAAAAGATTTGTTATAGGTGTATCTGTAGCTTGTTTAGACAATTGACATTGTTTCATGTAGAATTACTTTTTATTTATCAAGAACACTTTATTCCATATTATATCTCTTTGTTCTACAAATGACACAAGTGCTTTATTCACAATTCGATAAATATCATGATTTCTGTTTGTCTAATTTTGAAAGTAGTTACAAATATTTGAGTTTTGTGGTAGAGATGTCAAAATGATATTTTATGATTGATAGGTTGTCCGGTTCCAATGCTTGATGATACGAATCCAAATGACCTGGCTCGTCTTGTTGATGTGTTTGTGAACGGAGAAAAATCTTCCACCTCATCCCCATTATCTGGCACATCTGAACCGACAAACGGTAATCCGGGTCAGGAGGTGAAAGTGAAAGTTGTTTTCAAAGACAAAAATGACGAATCTCCAGTGGGAAAGATCAGTGTCACAAGCCAAAATGCAGAAAAGGTCATTTTCATCCTTACACAACCAAATGGTACGATAGTGACAAAGGAAAAGGTACGAGTATGTTATTAAAAGTTTTGATATAAGATAGAATGAATAGGAAAAAGCCCAAAGATATAAGCCGCTTATCGTCGACGTTGTTCTTATTCCTGTTGATAGATGGTGCCGAATATCTCGGGAGAAAGTACTGTGGATGAAGACTTCGCGGGTAAACCTGCTTCCAGAGTTGAAATACAATTCGTTCCCGTGAACGAAACATCGACTGTTTCCGTGAAAGATTTGGGAATTGAAGCATGCATCGAGGAGGGTACGTCCGATCTAAATACTTTCTGTGTTTGAAAATATTACCTTATGAAAATAATGGTAATATGAAACTGTACATATGAATCATAAAGCCTAAATAATATGGTTGAAATATACTTTTTCAGTAGAAACAACGACGCTTCCTTTAGTTCAAACACCATCTACAACACCCATATCAGGTCCTCCATCGGGTTCAACATCCACACCACAAGGACCGACAACGCCCATAAGTATGTTGACAATATTTGGAGTTTCCATGTCCAATATTTGGAATATTTTGCGGTTAAAAAAATAGTTTTGTTCAATATGTGTGCATTGTTTGGTACTGAATCAAAAATTCAAAAACAAATGCATACCAAAAACTCCCCTTTATATTGTTGACATAATGGTCAACTAAAAGATTTGTTATAGGTGTATCTGTAGCTTGTTTAGACAATTGACATTGTTTCATGTAGAATTACTTTTTATTTATCAAGAACACTTTATTCCATATTATTTCTCTTTGTTCTACAAATGACACAAGTGCTTTATTCACAATTCGATAAATATCATGATTTCTGTTTGTCTAATTTTGAAAGTAGTTACAAATATTTGAGTTTTGTGGTAGAGATGTCAAAATGATATTTTATGATTGATAGGTTGTCCGGTTCCAATGCTTGATGATACGAATCCAAATGACCTGGCTCGTCTTGTTGATGTGTTTGTGAACGGAGAAAAATCTTCCACCTCATCCCCATTATCTGGCACATCTGAACCGACAAACGGTAATCCGGGTCAGGAGGTGAAAGTGAAAGTTGTTTTCAAAGACAAAGATGACGAATCTCCAGTGGGAAAGATCAGTGTCACAAGCCAAAATGCAGAAAAGGTCATTTTCATCCTTACACAACCAAATGGTACGATAGTGACAAAGAAAAAGGTACGAGTATGTTATTAAAAGTTTTGATATAAGATAGAATGAATAGGAAAAAGCCCAAAGATATAAGCCGCTTATCGTCGACGTTGTTCTTATTCCTGTTGATAGATGGTGCCGAATATCTCGGGAGAAAGTACTGTGGATGAAGACTTCGCGGGTAAACCTGCTTCCAGAGTTGAAATACAATTCGTTCCCGTGAACGAAACATCGACTGTTTCCGTGAAAGATTTGGGAATTGAAGCATGCATCGAGGAGGGTACGTCCGATCTAAATACTTTCTGTGTTTGAAAATATTACCTTATGAAAATAATGGTAATATGAAACTGTACATATGAATCATAAAGCCTAAATAATATGGTTGAAATATACTTTTTCAGTAGGAACAACGACGCTTCCTTCAGTTCAAACACCATCTACAACACCCATATCAGGTCCTCCATCGGGTTCAACATCCACACCACAAGGACCGACAACGCCCATAAGTATGTTGACAATATTTGGAGTTTCCATGTCCAATATTTGGAATATTTTGCGGTTAAAAAAATAGTTTTGTTCAATATGTGTGCATTGTTTGGTACTGAATCAAAAATTCAAAAACAAATGCATACCAAAAAATCCCCTTTATATTGTTGACATAATGGTCAACTAAAAGATTTGTTATAGGTGTATCTGATGCTTGTTTGGACAATTGACATTGTTTCATTTAGAATTACTTTTTATTTATCAAGAACACTTTATTCCATATTATTTCTCTTTGTTCTACAAATGACACAAGTGCTTTATTCACAATTCGCTAAATATCATGATTTCTGTTTGTCTAATTTTGAAAGTAGTTACAAATATTTGAGTTTTGTGGTAGAGATGTCAAAATGATATTTTATGATTGATAGGTTGTCCGGTTCCAATGCTTGATGATACGAATCCAAATGACCTGGCTCGTCTTGTTGATGTGTTTGTGAACGGAGAAATATCTTCCACCTCATCCCCATTATCTGGCACATCTGAACCGACAAGCGGTAATCCGGGTCAGGAAGTGAAAGTGAAAGTTGTTTTCAAAGACAAAGATGACGAATCTCCAGTGGGAAAGATCAGTGTCACAAGCCAAAATGCAGAAAAGGTCATTTTCATCCTTACACAACCAAATGGTACGATAGTGACAAAGGAAAAGGTACGAGTATGTTATTAAAAGTTTTGATATAAGATAGAATGAATAGGAAAACCCCGAAAGATATAAGCCGCTTATCGTCGACGTTGTTCTTATTCCTGTTGATAGATGGTGCCGAATATCTCGGGAGAAAGTACTGTGGATGAAGACTTCGCGGGTAAACCTGCTTCCAGAGTTGAAATACAATTCGTTCCCGTGAACGAAACATCGACTGTTTCCGTGAAAGATTTGGGAATTGAAGCATGCATCGAGGAGGGTACGTCCGATCTAAATACTTTCTGTGTTTGAAAATATTACCTTATGAAAATAATGGTAATATGAAACTGTACATATGAATCTTAAAGCCTAAATAATATGATTGAAATATACTTTTTCAGTAGGAACAACGGCGCTTCCTTCAGTTCAAACACCATCTACAACACCCATATCAGGTCCTCCATCGGGTTCAACATCCACACAACAAGGACCGACAACGCCCATAAGTATGTTGACAATATTTGGAGTTTCCATGTCCAATATTTGGAATATTTTGCGGTTAAAAAAATATTTTTGTTCAATATGTGTGCATTGTTTGGTACTGTATCAAAAATTCAAAAACAAATGCATACCAAAAACTCCCCTTTATATTGTTGACATAATGGTCAACTAAAAGATTTGTTATAGGTGTATCTGTTGCTTGTTTAGACAATTGACATTGTTTCATGTAGAATTACTTTTTATTTATCAAGAACACTTTATTCCATATTATTTCTCTTTGTTCTACAAATGACACAAGTGCTTTATTCACAATTCGCTAAATATCATGATTTCTGTTTGTCTAATTTTGAAAGTAGTTACAAATATTTGAGTTTTGTGGTAGAGATGTTAAAATGATATTTTATGATTAATAGGTTGTCCGGTTCCAATGCTTGATGATACGAATCCAAATGACCTGGCTCGTCTTGTTGATGTGTTTGTGAACGGAGAAAAATCTTCCACTTCATCCCCATTATCTGGCACATCTGAACCGACAAACGGTAATCCGGGTCAGGAAGTGAAAGTGAAAGTTGTTTTCAAAGACAAAGATGACGAATCTCCAGTGGGAAAGATCAGTGTCACAAGCCAAAATGCAGAAAAGGTCATTTTCATCCTTACACAACCAAATGGTACGATAGTGACAAAAGCAAAGGTACGAGTGTGTTATTAAAAGTTTTGATATAAGATAGAATGAATAGGAAAACCCCCAAAGATATAAGCCGCTTATCGTCGACGTTGTTTTTATTCCTGTTGATAGATGGTGCCGAATATCTCGGGCGAAAGTACTGTGGATGAAGACTTCGCGGGTAAACCTGCTTCCAGAGTTGAAATACAATTCGTTCCCGTGAACGAAACATCGACTGTTTCCGTGAAAGATTTGGGAATTGAAGCATGCATCGAGGAGGGTACGTCCGATCTAAATACTTTCTGTGTTTGAAAATATTACCTTATGAAAATAATGGTAATATGAAACTGTACATATGAATCATAAAGCCTAAATAATATGGTTGAAATATACTTTTTTCAGTAGGAACAACGGCGCTTCCTTCAGTTCAAACACCATCTACAACACCCATATCAGGTCCTCCATCGGGTTCAACATCCACACCACAAGGACCGACAACGCCCATAAGTATGTTGACAATATTTGGAGTTTCCATGTCCAATATTTGGAATATTTTGCGGTTAAAAAAATAGTTTTGTTCAATATGTGTGCATTGTTTGATACTGAATCAAAAATTCAAAAACAAATGCATGCCAAAAAATCCCCTTTATATTGTTGACATAATGGTCAACTAAAAGATTTGTTATAGGTGTATCTGTTGCTTGTTTGGATAATTGACATTGTTTCATGTAGAATTACTTTTTATTTATCGAGAACACTTTATTCCATATTATTTCTCTTTTTTCTATAAATAACACAAGTGCTTTATTCACAATTCGATAAATATCATGATTTCTGTTTGTCTAATTTTGAAAGTAGTTACAAATATTTGAGTTTTGTGGTAGAGATGTCAAAATGATATTTTATGATTGATAGGTTGTCCGGTTCCAATGCTTGATGATACGAATCCAAATGACCTGGCTCGTCTTGTTGATGTGTTTGTGAACGAAGTAATATCTTCCACTTCATCCCCATTATCTGGCACATCTGAACCGACAAACGGTAATCCGGGTCAGGAAGTGAAAGTGAAAGTTGTTTTCAAAGACAAAGACGACGAATCTCCAGTGGGAAAGATAAGTGTCACAAGCCAAAATGCAGAAAAGGTCATTTTCATCCTTACCCAACCAAATGGTACGACAGTTACAAAGGAAAAGGTACGAGTGTGTTATTAAAAGTTTTGAAATAGGAAAAAAACAAAGACATAAACGATAGTAACCAAGGAACAGGAATATTTTTGATATACTTTTAACAAGGATATTCTTATTGTTAACGTTTGTATCATTACATTTTTAAGATGGTACTGAATCCACCTTTAGTAAATATTGTGGAAACAGACTTTTTTGGTGATACGGCTCTCGGTGTTGAAGTACGCCTGGTTCCCGTTGACGATACTTCAGTTGTTATAGTAAAAGATTTAGAGATAAAGGCATGCATCGAAAAGAGTAAGTAAAATGTACTAAATTCTAGTGCAATCTTACATCAATTTGTATTATAAACTACTATAACAATAAGTAATTAGGTCTAGTCATCTTATGTACGAAATACTAGTATAATCAAACAAGAATTTTTTTGTGAAAAAATGTCTTAACTTTTTTTTACCTAAGATCATTTTACGTTAACATTTTTTTATTCTTAGAATATAAAGATTGCATGGTTTTTAAGATTTTTATCTAAATTATTTCTCCATGTACTAGAATATTTGTTTGCGTTTTCATTTGATTATATTTTGTATCAGTGCACCAGAGCTGAAAGCTTAATAAGCATTTCTAATCACTTATTTGTCCTGCGTCCGTCTGTCTTTCGTCTACCTGTCCACCTGTAAACTTTTCACATTTCTGACCTCTTCTCTAGAACCACTAGATAATTTTAATCAAACTTTTAATGAATCATGTTTGGATAGAGATGGTCCAATTGTGTTTCTTTTTTTTAAAGACAAACATACCTCATTTATAGAAGAAAAAAGTGACATTCATTGCAAATATATTGATATTTTTTTTTAAATCTACTAAAAAAAAAAACACAAAGGTTGACACATATACGGAAACATCTTCTGCTATCGGTGATAAAAGATTTTTTTTTTAAATCGTGATCTCCGACGTAAGGATTTGACACCAATGGGAGTTGAGATTTTACAAAGGAATAAATTGAAATGTATTTTTAAAATTTTTTCTCAATAACTTTTTTTCCAAGAATAGATTTACCTTGTGTGTCTTAGCATCTTAAAAAGTATAAATTCAAGTTTGTTTGAATCGGGATTGGAAAGGGAGGGATGAAATACTACTTGGATACGGGTTATTTTTAATATTGAATGAATAGAAAAAAAATCTGTCAAGTTTTATTTTTCTAACCCAAAACAACTAAAATGGTTTGATGTTCATGTGCGGAAAATGTTGAAATTTTTTCCAAACAAGGTCTAATAATATTCAGGTGAGCCATAAGGCGCCTGCAATTCTTTTATTTAAGCACGACGGATCTTATTCGCTTTGCACAGAGATTTCGCGCTACTAAAAGGACTAATTGTTACGAACATCGATTTTTCAAAGATGCGTCACAATTCCTAAACGTCATTAATACACACTACATGTATATTTAGTACAAGTAGTGACTGAAGTTAATCAGTTCAACATACTAAAATGCGATGTCCCACACTATTAAACATGCACAGATATTTTTTTTTTATTAGATCAAAGTATCTATAACCATATTCACAGATAAGTAAACGGAGTTTAAGCAAATGTATTTACAGTACGATCCGCTTCAATACTCGTAATAAAAATATTGTAACACCGTTCCTGTGCTTAATCTTTTAGGTATTTTATCATAAACATTTCTTACCACACTCTGGTAGTTTTGTTTAATACATCAACCTCAAAACGACGTACATGTACATAACCGGTTTTCTTAGAGTTTGCGCAGTACTTTAAATGAAAAATTGAAGGAAAATAACGGCACACCCAACCTTCTCATATGCTTTCGAAAAAAAAAAACTAAGATCATTGCATGTTCATTTTTTAGTTCACCGAGACGAAGTCGGGGAGAGCTTATGATTTATTCCCGACGTCGGCGTCCGTGTCCGGACCTGGTTAAAGTTTGTTGCAGGTCCTGTATCTAAGTTATTACTTGTCCTATTATCTTCATCAAACTTGCATGGATGGTGCAACTGGACCTACTAATGGTCTTGAAAGACATGGATGCTGAATCTGGGCCATGAATTTAAGATGCTGGAAGAGGTTAAGATTTTAAAAGCTGGTTAAAATTTTTGGAGCAGGTGCCCTCTGATAATTATATCTTAGGTATTACTGATCCTAACTTCACCAAACTTGGATGGTGCGTTTTATGATACTGATGCACCTGACTGACTTTAATGCTTTAATGCTTAATCTGAACCATAGGTTCCGGATGCTGGAGGAGGTTAAGGTTTTTAAAGCTGGTTAAAGTTTTTTTGAGCAGGTGGCCTCTGATGATTATATCTTGGGTATTATTGGTTCTAACGTCACTAACTTGCATGGATGGTGTGTCTTATGATACTTATGATACTGGTGCACCTGACAGGCTTGAATGCTTAATCTGAGCCATTTTTTGGAACAGGTCACATGTTTAATAGATCATAGTACTATTTTAAACTTGCATAGTTGATTAAATAAACTATAATCAATTAATGAATTAGCAGATGTAGCTTTAGATGCAGAGCCTGATCTTCATTATCAAGGATGCTAAAAACTTCTACCTCACTCAAACTTACTTGATAAATGTTTTTGTTGTTAAATGATATAACATGATTCCTATGATATTATATTGGATGATATGATACACTATTGTTTAATATGATACACTATTATATCATATATTGTTAAAAAATTATATGATACAATATAATATTGTATCATTTTTTTTGTATATTATAAGATTATATTATATCCTAATATTGTTTTGTATAGTATGGTATATTATGATACAATATTGTAAAACATGATCTTGTATTATAGATTATTGTATCATATAATATTGTTTGATATGATATTGTAATATATAACATTGTTTCATATGATATTATATTATATAATATTTTACTAAATCACATTATATTATGTGATATGATACAATGTTGTATCAAAATATATAGTATTTTATACAATAGAATATTATGTATCATATATAATACAATATCATACAATACAATATCATACTATATCATATCATTAGTTATAATCTTGTGATGTATTATGTGATATGATATTATATCATATGATACTATATTTTATCTTATATTTTATATGATGGTATTGTATTACGTGATCAAATACAATAATACAGTACCGATCAGACCCAACTTAACACCAGAATAAACCCCAACTAAACCCCGGGTTTACTTTTGGGGTGTACTTGGGGTTTACTCTGGGTTTACTTTTTGAAAATTTGGGTCCACTCGGAGTTTACTTTGGGTTTACTTGGAAATTGCTTTTGAGGTCAACTGTACACACTGAAGTGTGAAGCAGACCCGTCTTTTATCTTATTATCCTACTGACTGTAATTCCTGCCCCTTGTATATTCCGAATACACAGTTAGCGTCTGCTTTCAGGGGTATACTTCTGGCTGGGTTTACTCTCTGTGTCCACTCTGGGTTTACTTTGGGTTTACTTTGGGTCCACTCTAGTAAACCCGGAGTAAACCCAGAGTAAACCCAGAAAGTAAACACAGGGTTTAGTTGGGGTTTCCTTTCTGTTAGGTTGTGTCTGATCGGTACTGTATATACATGTAACAAGATACGATACCGTATTATATTTTATGATACATATATATTATAACATTAACTTGATCTAATGGGTCGGATCACGTCACGTTGCCAGGCGCGGATTATCAGATCAAACTCGACGCTTCGCGTTTCGTTTGATCTGATGATCCGTGCCTTGCAACGACAGGTGATGCGGCTATATGGATGAAGTTACTGTTATAATGAAAAATTTATTAAACTCTTGACTATATAAAAGTTTTAATTATAGAACTATGTTTTTTAACTGTATGACGTTTACTTTTATAACAAAGCTTTTTTTGAAACGAACTCTTTTAAAACGCGCTACAATACAGACGTTATTTAATGCGTACTACGCCATCGGTTTCAGAGAGTGGTGATATTGAATACTGTAAATCGGATCACACTCTGTAAAATTGACAGTATCAAAATAGGAAAATTGATGGGTATATAATTTAATATCATATCTTGATACAATTTTATATCATATGTTCATATGTAACAATATCATATTATATCATTATATATTACAGTATACTATTATATCATATGATAAATATACCATAGTGTACCATCGTATGCAATATCGTAGTTTATATTATTGTATTGATAAATAATATTAGTTACGTAGTTTGTAGTTGACCTAATATGGTTTATACGTGGTCATTATAATTCATAGGGGGGGGGGAGAGCTGATCGAGCTTAAGCTCGATTTTCTTACAATTTAGCAGGAGGTAAGATATTGTATTTTACAATATCGTATGAAATGAGCATATGAATATAAATAATTTTTTAAACATATGATACAAAATATTGTGTCAAAACAGTATCCATGAATATCCACAATCATTGACTATGATTTTCATATCATATGATAAAGGTGGTCTCATAAAGGTGATGCCTCATAAAGGTGATGCCTCGTCTCGGTGCGCTTTGTAATATGTGATAACTTATGTATTTTTTACATGCTATTAATTAGAAAACATTAAAAAAGTATCATATTTCAATTTGGTTTATTTGAAAAATTATTTTTCTCTCAGAAGAACGCTTCTCCATTTTCATGTTCAACTAAAAAAAAAAAAAAAAATTACTGACACTTTCACAAGTGGTCCCTACTGAAATGATAATTTTTTTTTTACCATTTTTTCTTCAGTTACTCTAACTCATGTAAAATTTTCATGAAAATTTCTATTGTAGAAATGAATGAGGTCCGTCGTCCTTATATCAATTAGATTATAAAACATGGAATATGTTATTTTTTTAATCATTTTGATAGCTTTTGATACATTGATATCTTCATAATCAGATTTGTTTTTGGATTATTCCTGTTTTAATGTCTTAAGAATATATGAATTGTTTCTGTCCAAATATACTAATAATTATTTTTTAAAACAAACAATTTTAATTGCGTCTAACATATAATTTCTAATTTTATTTTATTTTGTTGTAGAAGACGTGTCCAATCAGCATCCTTCCATTTATCCTGTGCTTGTTTGACATCTCCCTTGTTACCAGTTTCAACCTTTTAATCATTTTTCATTGTTGAAACCTTTTTTATTTTAAATTTTGTTGTCTTCTTCTCATGTCATGCAAAATTTCACATCAACTTTTTCAGCTACGGATATATACTGATTGCTTTCATTTTAAAGGATTGTTTCAATAATGTTCTGAGTCTAAACATTTCACACAGTGCGTGTTTGTGCCTCTCACGTAACACTGTATGGATTGTTCAATAATAAATCTTTTCTTCGTATTCTTATTTCAAAATTTAAACATATCGCTCTTTAATTGTAGTTTTCTATCAATCTTTTCATGCAAATAGGTGCTCCAAGTGTAACCACGCTGTCATCAACTTCTCCCAGTGTACCAACTTCAACTCCATCAGGTACAGTTTCACCAACACCGTCAGTTACATCAACAACTCCTTCTATACCATCAGAAACAATATCGCATACACCAAGCATAACACCAACACCATCAATTACGCCAAGTGCAACAACACCTACAGTGACACCAATTGTTACACCAACACCTAGCGGTCCTACTCCTTCTGTGACACCAACTCCAAGTGGACTAACTCCGTCAATTACACCAACACCAAGTGTGTCAACACCAAGTGGACCAACACCATCATTCACACCGACACCAAGCGGTCCGTCACCGTCTGTTACTACCACACCAAGTGGACCAACACCATCAGTAACACCAACGCCAAGTGGCCCCACACCCTCAGTGACACCTACACCAAGTGTTCCTACTCCCAGTGGACCAACACCGTCAGTGACACCAACCCCGAGTGGACCTACTCCTTCAGTAACATCTACTCCCAGTGGACCAACACCATCTGTAACACCAACACCTAGCGGCCCTCCACCCTCAGTGACACCAACTCCAAGTGGACCAACTCCGTCAGTGACACCCTCACCAAGTGGACCAACACCATCGGTGACAGTAACACCAAGTGTGTCCGTACCAAGTGGACCTACACCGTCAATCACACCGACACCAAGCGGTCCTTCACCATCTGTGACTCCTACACCAAGTGGACCAACACCATCAGTAACACCGACGCCAAGTGGCCCCACACCCTCAGTGACACCTACACCAAGTGTTTCTACTCCCAGTGGACCAACACCGTCAGTGACACCAACCCCGAGTGTACCTACTCCTTCAGTAACACCTACACCAAGCGGTCCTACTCCTTCAGTAACACCTACACCCAGTGGACCAACACCATCTGTTACACCAACACCTAGCGGCCCTACACCTTCTGTCACACCAACTCCAAGTGGACCAACTCCATCAGTAACACCCACACCAAGTGGACCAACACCATCGGTGACAGTAACACCAAGTGTGTCCACACCAAGTGGACTAACACCGTCAGTCACACCGACACCTAGCGGTCCTTCACCTTCTGTGACTCCTACACCAAGTGGACCAACACCATCAGTAACACCGACGCCAAGTGGCCCCACACCCTCAGTGACACCTACACCAAGTGTTCCTACTCCCAGTGGACCAACACCGTCAGTGACACCAACCCCGAGTGGACCAACTCCATCAGTTACACCTACACCAAGCGGACCTACTCCTTCAGTAACACCTACTCCCAGTGGACCAACACCATCTGTTACACCAACACCTAGCGGCCCTACACCTTCTGTCACACCAACTCCAAGTGGACCAACTCCGTCAGCAACACCCACACCAAGTGGACCAACACCATCAGTGACAGTAACACCAAGTGTGTCCGTACCAAGTGGACCAACACCGTCAGTCACACCGACACCAAGCGGTCCTTCACCTTCTGTTACTCCTACACCAAGTGGACCAACACCATCAGTAACACCGACGCCAAGTGGCCCCATACCCTCAGTGACACCTTCACCAAGTGTTCCTACTCCCAGTGGACCAACACCGTCAGTAACACCAACCCCGAGTGGACCAACTCCATCAGTTACAACTACACCAAGCGGACCTACTCCTACAGTAACACCTACTCCCAGTGGACCTACACCATCTGTAACATCGACACCTAGCGGCCCTACACCCTCTGCTACACCAACTCCAAGTGGACCAACTCCGTCAGTAACACCGACGCCAAGTGGCCCCACACCCTCAGTGACACCTACACCAAGTGTTCCTACTCCCAGTGTACCAACACCTTCAGTGACACCAACCCCGAGTGGACCAACTCCATCAGTTACACCTACACCAAGCGAACCTACTCCTTCAGGAACACCTACTCCAAGTGGACCTACACCATCTGTAACATCGACACCTAGCGGCCCTACACCCTCTGCTACACCAACTCCAAGTGGACCAACTCCGTCAGTAACACCCACACCAAGTGGACCAACACCATCGGTGACAGTAACACCAAGTGTGTCCGTACCAAGTGGACCAACACCGTCAGTCACACCGACACCAAGCGGTCCTTCACCTTCTGTTACTCCTACACCAAGTGGACCAACACCATCAGTAACACCGACGCCAAGTGGCCCCACACCATCAGTGACACCTACACCAAGTGTTCCTACTCCCAGTGGACCAACACCGTCAGTGACACCAACCCCGAGTGGACCAACTCCATCAGTAACACCTACCCCAAGCGGTCCTACTCCTTCAGTAACACCGACTCCCAGTGGAGCTACACCATCTGTAACACCAACACCTAGCGGCCCTACACCATCTGCTACACCAACTCCAAGTGGACCAACTCCGTCAGTAACACCGACGCCAAGTGGCCCCACACCCTCAGTGACACCTACACCAAGTGTTTCTACTCCCAGTGGACCAACACCGTCAGTGACACCAACCCCGAGTGGACCAACTCCATCAGTTACACCTACACCAAGCGGACCTACTCCTTCAGTAACACCTACTCCCAGTGGACCAACACCATCTGTTACACCAACACCTAGCGGCCCTACACCTTCTGTCACACCAACTCCAAGTGGACCAACTCCGTCAGTAACACCCACACCAAGTGGACCAACACCATCGGTGACAGTAACACCAAGTGTGTCCGTACCAAGTGGACCAACACCGTCAGTCACACCGACACCAAGCGGTCCTTCACCTTCTGTTACTCCTACACCAAGTGGACCAACACCATCAGTAACACCGACGCCAAGTGGCCCCACACCATCAGTGACACCTACACCAAGTGTTCCTACTCCCAGTGGACCAACACCGTCAGTGACACCAACCCCGAGTGGACCAACTCCATCAGTAACACCTACCCCAAGCGGTCCTACTCCTTCAGTAACACCGACTCCCAGTGGAGCTACACCATCTGTAACACCAACACCTAGCGGCCCTACACCATCTGCTACACCAACTCCAAGTGGACCAACTCCGTCAGTAACACCGACGCCAAGTGGCCCCACACCCTCAGTGACACCTACACCAAGTGTTTCTACTCCCAGTGGACCAACACCGTCAGTGACACCAACCCCGAGTGGACCAACTCCATCAGTTACACCTACACCAAGCGGACCTACTCCTTCAGTAACACCTACTCCCAGTGGACCAACACCATCTGTTACACCAACACCTAGCGGCCCTACACCTTCTGTCACACCAACTCCAAGTGGACCAACTCCGTCAGTAACACCCACACCAAGCGGACCAACACCATCGGTGACAGTAACACCAAGTGTGTCCGTACCAAGTGGACCAACACCGTCAGTCACACCGACACCAAGCGGTCCTTCACCTTCTGTTACTCCTACACCAAGTGGACCAACACCATCAGTAACACCGACGCCAAGTGGCCCCACACCCTCAGTGACACCTACACCAAGTGTTCCTACTCCCAGTGGACCAACACCGTCAGTAACACCAACCCCGAGTGGAACAACTCCATCAGTGACACCTACCCCCAGCGGTCCTACTCCTTCAGTAACACCGACTCCCAGTGGAGCTACACCATCTGTAACACCAACACCTAGCGGCCCTACACCATCTGCTACACCAACTCCAAGTGGACCAACTCCGTCAGTAACACCAACGCCAAGTGGACCCACACCCTCAGTGACACTTACACCAAGTGTTTCTACTCCCAGTGGACCAACACCGTCAGTGACACCAACCCCGAGTGGACCAACTCCATCAGTGACACCTACACCAAGCGGTCCAACTCCTTCAGTAACACCGACTCCCAGTGGAGCTACACCATCTGTAACACCAACACCTAGCGGCCCTACACCATCTGCTACACCAACTCCAAGTGGACCAACTCCGTCAGTAACACCGACGCCAAGTGGCCCCACACCCTCAGTGACACCTACACCAAGTGTTTCTACTCCCAGTGGACCAACACCGTCAGTGACACCAACCCCGAGTGGACCAACACCGTCAGTGACACCAACCCCGAGTGGACCAACTCCATCAGTGACACCTACACCAAGCGGTCCTACTCCTTCAGTAACACCTACTCCAAGTGGACCAACACCATCTGTAACACCAACACCTAGCGGACCTACACCTTCTGTCACACCAACTCCAAGTGGACCAACTCCGTCAGTAACACCCACACCAAGTGGACCTACACCATCGGTGACGGTAACACCAAGTGTGTCCATACCAAGTGGACCAACACCGTCAGTCACACCGACACCAAGCGGTCCTTCACCTTCTGTTACTCCTACACCAAGTGGACCAACACCATCAGTAACACCGACGCCAAGTGGCCCCACACCCTCAGTGACACCTACACCAAGTGTTCTTACTCCCAGTGGACCAACACCGTCAGTGACACCAACCCCGAGTGGACCAACTCCATCAGTTACACCTACACCAAGCGGTCCTTCTCCTTCAGTAACACCTACTCCCAGTGGACCAACACCATCTGTTACACCAACACCTAGCGGCCCTACACCTTCTGTCACACCAACTCCAAGTGGACCAACTCCATCAGTAACACCCACACCAAGTGGACCAACACCATCGGTGACAGTAACACCAAGTGTGTCCATACCAAGTGGACCAACACCGTCAGTCACACCGACACCAAGCGGTCCTTCACCTTCTGTTACTCCTACACCAAGTGGACCAACACCATCAGTAACGCCAAGTGGCCCCACACCCTCAGTGACACCTACACCAAGTGTTCCTACTCCCAGTGGACCAACACCGTCAGTGACAACAACCCCGAGTGGACCAACTCCATCAGTGACACCTACACCAAGTGTTTCTACTCCAAGTGGACCAACACCGTCAGTGACACCAACCCCGAGTGGACCAACTCCATCAGTTACACCTACACCAAGCGGTCCTACTCCTTCAGTAACACCTACTCCTAGTGGACCTACACCATCTGTAACACCAACACCTAGTGGCCCTACACCTTCTGTCACACCAACTCCAAGTGGACCAACTCCGTCAGTTACGCCCACACCAAGTGGACCAACACCATCGGTCACAGTAACACCAAGTGTGTCCACACCAAGTGGACCAACACCGTCAGTCACACCGACACCTAGCGGTCCTTCACCTTCAGTTACTCCTACACCAAGTGGACCAACACCGTCAGTGACACCAACCCCGAGTGGACCAACTCCATCAGTGACACCTACACCAAGCGGTTCTACTCCTTCAGTAACACCTACTCCCAGTGGACCAACACCATCTGTTACACCAACACCTAGCAGTTTAACTCCTTCATTCACACCCACACCAAGTGGTACTACACCTTCAGTGACACAAGTTTCATCATCACCAACACCCTCCCAAACTACACTATCATCTACTGTTCCATCTGAAAGACCAAGCCAAACATTTACACCTTCAATCACACCAAGTTTAACTACTTTATTTACCACAGGTATACATATTTCTTCCTAGAGTATATCAAAAATTAACAGTAATGGCTTATATTTAAAATGTGTTTTCACTATTTTTTTACAATGTTTTTATGTCAGCTACTTATTAGTTCTTAATTGTCGCTATTAAATGTTCTGTAGTTAATATTAAATAGAACTATGTGTATGGTGTCTTAACATGTATGTATTTGTTTTTAATCAAGCAAATCCGTGTCGTGAAGTAAATGGAATGCTCGATGCAACAATCATACCAGCAAGCAGCATAACCTTAAGTGAACCAGCAATTCAGTCAAACGTAGATCAGATTCGAAACGGACCCTTAATAGTTCCAGCAGATATTACAACGTTCACAGTTACCATTGACCTTCCCGGAGATATTCAGCTTGGATCTATCAATCTTGGAACATTCACAAATGTCAAAGCATTTGAAGTTAATATCAGGAAACCAACAGACACACAACCAGTATTATATAAGGTTACAAAATTAATTATTTGCAAACTAATTTAGAATCTATTGATTTACTTGAATTTTGGCTTCGGAAAGGTTAACCATTGGAGTGACTACGTCTTCAGGTTTGTGTAACTAGAACTAGGAACATCCCATGATTACTACGTATATTGCCATCAGTTTTTCAAACTTCATCGGTCAAAAAATGAACACAATGTGTAAAACCAGAAAATACAGCGGTTAGAACTTGTATCAAATATATGTAAGCATAAAACGCTTTACACTCTAAACCTTTCAATTTCACAGTACTACAGTACAGTAACACACTGTATCCCACATTTCCGTGCTGTGCCCTGTATCATTTTGATAACTACTGAACAAAAAATATTGACGCTCTCTCTCTCTCTCTCTCTCTCTCTCTCTCTCTCTCTCTCTCCATTTATTTAAATAAAAACATTGTAAGGTAAATAAATATGATACTAGGATTCGTTTCTTTCTTTCTCATTCTACTTCGATTCGTTTATTTCTTTGTTAACACTTATACATGTATAAAGCACCGATGAGAAATGGAACGATTACTTTTATACATTTGAAAATCATCAAATGATTTAATTAATAATGAAAATTAATGAAGTAAATACATGCTTAGTACTTGGCTGTAAGTGTTCTTGCCCTATACAACGGAGTACAAAAAATAGGTAAGAGCGTACAGCGAATATCTGTCCGGTCGAGTATCGATCAGTATTCGGTGAAGTGACAAAGTGTGTGGTACAGTGAACGTCAGTAGATCCAAAAGGTTTCGGTATTGTACGTTCTATCTATTCGGTAGACATATATATTAAGGCATAGGTGGTCACAGTGGAAGTCATTGATGTTTTTGATGGGGTAGGTACAGTCAATTAACAGTAGTTGTGTGTTGAAATTGGCCAATATTCGGTAATACCAGGATTTCGAAGCAAAGACTTGTTAGGGTGAAAAGTTTTATCAATGGAATCTCTGCACAAGAATTAACCAATGAAAAAATATTAATGTTACTATAAATTGTATTTTACTTTTTTTAATCCATTCATGAGTTTTGTCTTCGAATAACGTTTTATTATCATTTTAAAATCATCAATATTAATAAATAGCTCTCTTCTGATTTTTTTCGAGGAATAGTAGAACAAAGTCGATAAATAAACAATGTTTATGTTCTTCAACACTCTTTCATATAAATTAATACGTTCTTTTTATGTCATATTTAATACTTTTTACAGGAAGTTACAGACTCAAATACTCTTGTTTTCCCTGCCGGAACGATTGGAGACCAAATTCAAATTGTACTTTTGGAAAAGAATGATATTTTACAAGGCTACCAACTTCAAATAGACCTTCGAGCTTGCTTTGAAACCGGTAAAAACACATATCATTAATTCTTTTTTTTTCTGAGGAATCTTTTTTTCTCTTCATTTCTGATTATTTCTTTTTAATGCAAATTCTAAATTTAGGAAAAATGAAAACAGTTTTGATTTCAACATAGCTTAACTGTACACAATATGATCACCCATATGTACTGATACTAAAGTTGTATTCTTTTTGGGGGGTGGGAAAACGGTCGATCAACGAGCAATAATTCATTGAATTTATATTATAACACGTATATCACTGTTTATTTAAAACTATGATACAAATTCACACAAGAAAAAATGCGTCAAAGGGAACGACCACAAATTATTTGATATTCAGAACAACACATAACTATAAGATTAAGTTTTTGCAATATATGAATACCCATTTACAGACATGTAGACACAGTTTTGCACGTCAATGAAAAACATGTGAATCTAAACATATATTAAGTGTAAAAAAGTAAAAATTCTAAAGCTAGATTTTTAAGAAGTTTCATTCATCCACATTCTCGCTATGAACAAAACTCCGCAGACGAGGCGTCAGGTTCAAGGTCTGGTTTAAAAGGGCTCAATAGTCATGGCCAAATTTAGGAGTTGATTTTAATCAATTCTCCTATGCAGATACTCTGGCAAACTGGAAGTGAAACAGTGTTTGGACCTAAGAGCAAATCATTACCTCCGACAAGACTAAGTACTTGAAAATTATGTAATATATTCAGAAACATTGATTTTAGGTCACCTGAGTAAACTCAGGTGACCTATTGCTGTCTGTTTTCGTCCGTCGTTGTGCGTCGTGCGTCGTGCGTTAACAATTTACATTTTTAACTTCTTCTTAAAAACTACAAGGTCAATTGTTTCCATTTTTGATGTGAAGCATCTCTATGGTAAGGGGAATGTAAATTGTGAAATTGGTGGCTCTACCACCCCAGGATGCCACAGGTGGGGCCAAATATGCAAAAAAAAGGACAAATTTTCAAAAATCTTCTTCTCTACTCCCACACATGTGAGGAAAAAACTGATTGCATGGTTATGATGTCCATGAAGCCCTCTACCAAAATTGTGAAATTCATGGCCCCTGGGTCAGGGGTTCAGGCTCTAGGGTGAAGCCAATATGGCCATGTAGTAAAATGTATTAAATCTTAGAAAATCTTCTTCTCTACTCCCATAGATATTTGTTAAAAACTAAAAACATGATTATGATGTCCATGAAGCCCTTTACCAAAATTGTGAAATTTATGGTCCCTGGGTCAGGGATTCAGGCCCAAGGGTGAGGCCAATATTGCTATATAGTAAAAATGTATTAAATCTTAGAAAATCTTCTTCTCTACTCCCATAGGTATTTGTGAAAAACTAAATGCACGGATATGATGTCCATGAAGTCTTCTAATTCATGATCCCTGTGGCAGGGGTTTAGGCCCTAGGGTGGGGCCAATATGGCCATATAATAAAAATGCATTTAATCTTAGAAAATCTTCTTCTATACTCTCGTATATATTTGTGAAAAACTAAATGCATGGATATGATGTCCATGAAGTTTTCTACCTAAATTGTGAAATTTGTTATCCCTGTGGCAGGGGCTTAGGCCCTAGGGTGGGGCCAATATGGCCATATAGTAAAAATGTATTAAATCGTAAAAATCCTTACTCCCACACATGTAGGGAAAAAATTGAATGCATGGTTATGAACTCCTCTACCTAAATTGTGAAATTCATGACCTCTAAGGCAGGGTTCAGGGCCTGCCATTTGGAGAGCATTTGGAAATAGTTGAAAGGGGGGGGGGGGTAAACAGTTAATGGAGTTATTTTCCCTTGCTTCTTCCAAATGGAGTTATCTTCCTTTCCTTGTTCATGTTTAGTAATTAATCATTGAATATAATGTAATTATAAAGAAGTAGTATGATCAAAAGAGTTATGCAAGGATTTTTGTCATTTGAAACTAAAACAGTTTTTGAACTTTCAAAATAAACAAATAGACTTGTTAATAGTAAAGTAATAATTGGCTAACTAAAATCACTGATATAAAGGTAAAATGATTTTGGTATAAATGCCAGATGGTGATTGTCAACGAACGTTGAATATTCAAAAACTGGAACAGGAGAAGTGAGTAACTCATGATGGTTTTTAAAGCTGTTTTTATTTTCGTTTGTTTAAATGCCCACAGGGAGAGTTTCCGTCTGCCCCAGGGGGTGGGGGATGGGAGGTTGTTTTAAATAAAACATGAATAATAGCCACCTTGTTATAGCTTTTCTATGAAAACATTTACAATTACAATCCTGAAAAATAATAAATATGGGAAAATTATTTTCTATCAGAGTCTTGCACCTTTTCAATATCAGGTCATGCACTCTTTAATGAGCTTTTCGGTTTTTTGCTAGAATTATAGGTTTAATAGTCCTTTTTGAAAGGTCTCAGGCAGAGAGGTGGTCGTCATTACAAATAAAAAAAAATTTCTATTCCAGAATAAAACTTAATTAAATGCATATATAAGACTCCTTGACAAGTTTATCTATGCTACTCGGGTGACCGTTAAGGCCTATTGGCCTATTGGCCTCTTGTTTAAGGAAACGTTTTTGAAAATAGCTTAAAAATAGTCAGATTTTAATTTGGTACGAACAATTTAGATATTTTAATAGTCATTTGTATTTCTTCGCGGTTAAATACTGCTTGGATACAATTGTCCGGAATTTAACTGATTACTAATACATAATGCATCGTTATTTTAGATGGCGTTATTTCTACCTTTAATTATTACACAACGTGATTCATATAAGGTTTTCCGTCTATAGCTCTATAGCTCGGATATCTTGTCGGAAAAGCTCGATAATTACATAGGGGGGAAAAGGTTTCTATTAATCAAATACAGCTAAGAAATTACATTACATGCAAAATTACATATCGTTGATTTTAAAATAGATAATAATTAATGAAATCAACTGCCGTCAGTACTTCAGTACTTTGATAACACTGTATTGATCTCCTATAAAAGAAAATCTTGATATTAAAATGTAGAAAAAATACCCAGATTTAAAGGATAAAATATAAGAATGTTTTCTTGAGTAAATAATTATTTATAGCTAAACAAATCATATCTTTAAATCCAAGGCAAATCTAATGGTGAATTTGCTGACCACCCAACATCTTTAACGAGGCGCCTATAGTATCTCTGCAGATTTGCACAGCTTCTTTTTACTTTTAAATCATATTACTGATCGCCTTTTAGTGGCCAGTTAGTTTACCTACTTCATCATTATAATTTCTGTCAATTAGAAAAATCTTGATAAAAATCTTGATAAATATCAAAGTTTTGAAGGTTTCCGCATTTATTTTTCAAATATTGTAATTTTTACTGAAAGATGTCAAGACACAAATAAAAAAGCTGTTCAGATGCAAATATCTTTAATAAAATGGATTTATTTGCTAACATTGTATTCTCAAAAATTGAAACGAGAAAACAATAAGGTTATAAATATACTTTCTTCATCAGAAGATCTGACACTCAAGTTATTATTTTTTTTATGTCTCACCTGGTTTTTTTTTTTAGTTTTTTTAAACTCCAGCAAAAAACTATTCTAGGTGAACAGATAACAAAAGTATCTTTATAAAAAAATCATTAACGATGCAATTTGTTTTTCTTACAAATTTTCCAAATGTATATCTTCTATGAAAAAATATGAAGATTCATTTCATTATACCCGCACTTATTGGATGGGATCTCATCTTTTATGAAAATTATATTTTAAAAAATTTACCGGAAATTCCATGTGGCCTTTATTTTTACTAAAACTGGTACAAAACAGTGGTATTTAGGGACAAACACTTGGTGCGGGTATTACTGTATAATGACAGCATCTAGTTTTATATTGAGGGTTTTGATGGCAATTCTATGTGAGAGTTTCTCTCTTTTTGAAATTCATTAAAATATTATTACTCAATATATATCAACACCCTTTAAATATACTTATCTACATTTTCATTTTAACAATATTTTAATTTCGCTAGTAATGTTGATGATATATATGTTTAGTTATATGAATACACGCATATTAAATTCAGCAACATTATAACGTTACATTGCCGGATGATACACATAGTTCGCTGTCGAAAGACCCTAACTGCAATATGATGTAATGTATTATTGAGAAACTATATCACAATATTGATGTGACATTTTACTCTACAACAAGATGTTTATCTGCGCTTTAACAAACTCAATCGTATGCAAATTGATACCTTTACAAACACACGTTTATCTTTCAAAATGTATTCTCCGGGATCTAAAGGACGACACGTTGACACTTAATGGCTCTAGTTTCGATTTTTCGAAGTTCTTGATCTATCAAATTAAAATCACGGTCCCTATCTCTAAATAATAAGGCCCATTCATTCCTCTTGGTCTATCGAAGTAAAACCAGGGTCCCGTTATACTAATTTCATTCTTTTTTCAATCTTGATAACTCGAAGTGATGGCTTAATACACACTCGACCGTTCAGCTCCACATGGACTTTAATTGGACAGCTGTTATAAACGCCTGGGGCTAACGTGTTGGTGTTAATTGGTTGATTACATACGTGAAACTACCCCTTTGCTTCCGTCAAAGGGTTGATACTTAAATTGTAAATTATCAATTTCAATAACTTGTGAATTCACTGATCAACTAAGCAGCTCTTTATTTTAAATATTTCATGTGAATAAGTAAGCATAAAATATTTTCAGGTGTAATTTCGATCGAAACTACACATACACATCATTTTAATAAAAAAAAATTTGATGATTATAAACTTTTATATAAAATAAAATTCAAAAGTAGTAATGCTCTGAGATTTATTGGAAATTCCCAAAGCTTAATTGAAAAAAAATGTCAGGAGGTCTCAATTATATTTACTGTTAAAAGCATAACACTGTCCAAACTGTTCAGCCGTTCATTAATCTTGTATCAGTGATATCAAAGTTATTGTTGTTATCCATTACAATTGTTTTCATTGAACCAATATCGATTGTGAACATTCTACAAGTTTATATATTTAACACGGCATCAATTTGTCTGATAAAAATGCATGTGTCTATGTTTGGAACAGAGATCTAAAAGAATGATTATTTTAAGCGTTAAATTTACACAAACATAATTTGACATTTGTTGATCGCCATATTTTAATAATGTGCAAGTGAAAAGTTGATACGATATTGTGCAATGCAATCAATGATGTAATTTGGTCATTGCTGTAGATTTTTTTCTTGAAAATTCTAGCTAATTTAGATATTATATATTATATTCTGATTTATGTATAATCAGAATCTTCCCATTCTTGCCCGTTGTCTCTATATTTGTTCATTAAAATAAATGATAATTTGTCGCAAATTAGCTATGTTTATTTTGATACGAGGAACCGGCTTTTGTGTCATAACGAATAATAATTGACCAAATGGTATTTCTGCAATACATTGTCATCCCTAGACGTATTGTTTAAATTTTCACCTTTTACAATTGTAAAATGTATAGTATTCTTCATTTTATCAAAGAGACATGGTGACCACAAACCCATGATTAACTAAATATCAAATTATTACCTGATTTCAACATACTATATATATCATGAAAAAATGCACTTTTGAAAAAATTAAGATGTTCAAAAGTCAATAATTTAATTAAAAAGAAAAAATAGATTTAAACGTTGAACTAAAACATAAATATTGAATTATCATCCGCTTGATAGCCAAGCAAGCGCATATATAGGAACGTACATACTGCAGCGTGACATATAGGATGAACGAACAAGCCTCTCAATGACACCTGCTGCCTTTAAAAAAATTTATATATTTATTCAAATGCGTATTTCTCACTACGAACATCAAATACCTTCAAATTCAGATTCTTTTCTCTATGTGGCAATGTAACTATTTTTAAAGAAAAATCGCAATCACGTGCCCCTCAAATAAATGACCAAACAACTCTGTTAACATTTGTAATTCCGAATGGACTAACCCTGTCACTTTACATGTAATTAAGATTAAGAGCTAAAACACATAATAGTTATATGCTATATGTCCTATTTTATTTAAAACATATATATTAGTTTTATTTAAAACATAGTATATTGTGTTTCCAAAATTTTAAAAACATGTGAAAAAACAAAAATAAATTAATAGTAAATAAAAGCATTAATTATTAAATAAAAAGAGTAAGTTTTGTTGATAAAGAGATTTTACGTTTAAGAATTATGATTTTTTTTTTAAAATAAATCTTCTGCAGGTTCTACCAGTGTCCAACCGCAAACAACACCTCCATCAACAGGCGTAAGTTCAACAACGCCTTCAGTGACGAGTACACCTAGCCAACAAACACCCTCAGTAACACCAACACCTAGTGGACCAACACCATCAATGACTCCAACACCCAGTGGCCCAACACCATCAGTTACACCAACACCAAGTGGCCCAACGCCATCGATCACACCAACACCAAGTGGCCCGACGCCCAGTGGACCAACACCGTCAGTGACACCAACTCCATCCGCCACACCAACTCCTAGCGGCCAGACGCCATCGGTCACACCAACACCTAGTGCACCAACACCATCAGTGACACCAACACCGTCAGTTACACCAACACCCAGTGTTCCAACACCAAGTGGACCGACGCCCAGTGGACCAACACCGTCAGTTACACCATCGCCAAGTGGCCCCACACCATCAGTGACACCAACACCTAGTGGACCAACACCATCAGTGACACCAACACCGTCAGTGACACCAACACCCAGTGGTCAAACACCAAGTAGCCCGACACCAAGTGGACCAACCCCAACACCTAGTGGACCAACACCATCAGTTACACCAACACCTAGTGGCCCAACGCCATCGATCACACCAACACCAAGTGGGCCGACGCCCAGTGGACCAACACCGTCAGTGACACCAACTCCATCAGCCACACCAACTCCTAGCGGCCAGACGCCATCGGTCACACCAACACCTAGTGGACCAACACCATCAGTGACGCCAACACCCAGTGGTCCAACACCAAGTGGCCCGACACCCAGTGGACCAACACCGACAGTTACACCATCGCCAAGTGGCCCCACACCGTCAGTGACACCAACACCGTCAGTTACAATAACACCAAGTGGACCATCACCCAGTGGTCCAACACCAAGTAGCCCGACACCTAGTGGACCAACACCATCAGTTACACCAACACCTAGTGGCCCAACGCCATCGATCACACCAACACCAAGTGGGCCGACGCCCAGTGGACCAACACCGTCAGTGACACCAACACCCAGTGGACCAACACCATCAGTGACACCGACGCCATCAGCTACACCACCTCCTAGCGGCCAGACGCCATCGGTCACACCAACACCAAGTGGGCCTACACCTTCTTTACCTCCATCAACCCCTGCAACAGCTGTAACAACCCCCCGTATAACAACGCCATCAATAGGTAAGATTGAGTTATTGCTAATTTAGACGATTTACTATTTTAACATTAATATTTTCATTACAAACAGGATTGAAAAAAATGCATTACAATTTTCAATTAAATCAATTACACTAGCTACTCCATCCTCAAGTATAACTACACCTTACATCATTACTACAACAACTATTGAATCCACTCCAACACCATCTGTAACGCCTACACCAACACCGTCAGTAACACCAACACCTAGTGCCCCCACACCTTCAGGGACACCAACACCATCAGTGACACCAACACCAAGTGGACCAACACCATCAGTGACACCAGCACCAAGTGGACCAACACCATCACTGACACCGACGCCATCAGCTACACCAACTCCTAGCGGCCAGACACCATCCGTTACACCAACACCAAGTGGACCAACACCATCAGTGACACCAACACCGTCAGTTACACCAACACCCAGTGGACCATCACCCAGTGGTCCAACACCAAGTGGCACGACGCCCAGTGGACCAACACCGTCAGTGACACCATCGCCAAGTGGTCCCACACCCTCAGTGACAGCTACACCAAGTGTTCCTACTCCAAGTGGACCAACACCATCAGTAACACCAACACCTAGTGTCCTCACACCTTCAGGAACACCAACACCATCAGTAACACCAACACCAAGTGGACCAACACCATCAGTGACACCGACGCCATCAGCTACACCAACTCCTAGTGGCCAGACACCATCCGTCACACCAACACCAAGTGGACCAACACCATCAGTGACACCAACACCGTCAGTTACACCAACACCCAGTGGACCATCACCCAGTGGTCCAACACCAAGTGGCACGACGCCCAGTGGACCAACACCATCAGTGACACCGACGCCATCAGCTACACCAACTCCTAGCGGTCAGACACCATCCGTCACACCAACACCAAGTGGACCAACACCATCAGTGACACCAACACCGTCAGTTACACCAACACCCAGTGGACCATCACCCAGTGGTCCAACACCAAGTGGCACGACGCCCAGTGGACCAACACCGTCAGTGACACCATCGCCAAGTGGTCCCACACCCTCAGTGACAGCTACACCAAGTGTTCCTACTCCAAGTGGACCAACACCGTCAGTAACACCAACACCTAGTGTCCCCACACCTTCAGGAACACCAACACCATCAGTAACACCAACACCAAGTGGACCAACACCATCAGTGACACCAACACCCAGTGGACCAACACCATCAGTGACACCGACGCCATCAGCTACACCAACTCCTAGCGGCCAGACACCATCCGTTACACCAACACCAAGTGGACCAACACCATCAGTGACACCAACACCGTCTGTTACACCAACACCAAGTGGACCATCACCAAGTGGTCCAACACCAAGTGGCTCGACGCCCAGTGGACCAACACCGTCAGTGACACCATCGCCAAGCGGTCCCACACCCTCAGTGACAGCTACACCAAGTGTTCCTACTCCAAGTGGACCAACACCGTCAGTAACACCAACACCTAGTGTTCCCACACCTTCAGGGACACCAACACCATCAGTAACACCAACACCAAGTGGACCAACACCATCAGTGACAGCTACACCAAGTGTTCCTACTCCAAGTGGACCAACACCATCAGTAACACCAACACCTAGTGTCCTCACACCTTCAGGAACACCAACACCATCAGTAACACCAACACCAAGTGGACCAACACCATCAGTGACACCGACGCCATCAGCTACACCAACTCCTAGTGGCCAGACACCATCCGTCACACCAACACCAAGTGGACCAACACCATCAGTGACACCAACACCGTCAGTTACACCAACACCCAGTGGACCATCACCCAGTGGTCCAACACCAAGTGGCACGACGCCCAGTGGACCAACACCATCAGTGACACCGACGCCATCAGCTACACCAACTCCTAGCGGTCAGACACCATCCGTCACACCAACACCAAGTGGACCAACACCATCAGTGACACCAACACCGTCAGTTACACCAACACCCAGTGGACCATCACCCAGTGGTCCAACACCAAGTGGCACGACGCCCAGTGGACTAACACCGTCAGTTACACCATCGCCAAGTGGTCCCACACCCTCAGTGACAGCTACACCAAGTGTTCCTACTCCAAGTGGACCAACACCGTCAGTAACACCAACACCTAGTGTCCCCACACCTTCAGGAACACCAACACCATCAGTAACACCAACACCAAGTGGACCAACACCATCAGTGACACCAACACCCAGTGGACCAACACCATCAGTGACACCGACGCCATCAGCTACACCAACTCCTAGCGGCCAGACACCATCCATCACACCAACACCAAGTGGACCAACACCATCAGTGACACCAACACCGTCAGTTACACCAACACCCAGTGGACCATCACCCAGTGGTCCAACACCAAGTGGCACGACGCCCAGTGGACCAACACCGTCAGTGACACCATCGCCAAGTGGTCCCACACCCTCAGTGACAGCTACACCAAGTGTTCCTACTCCAAGTGGACCAACACCATCAGTAACACCAACACCTAGTGTCCTCACACCTTCAGGAACACCAACACCATCAGTAACACCAACACCAAGTGGACCAACACCATCAGTGACACCGACGCCATCAGCTACACCAACTCCTAGTGGCCAGACACCATCCGTCACACCAACACCAAGTGGACCAACACCATCAGTGACACCAACACCGTCAGTTACACCAACACCCAGTGGACCATCACCCAGTGGTCCAACACCAAGTGGCACGACGCCCAGTGGACCAACACCGTCAGTGACACCATCGCCAAGTGGTCCCACACCCTCAGTGACAGCTACACCAAGTGTTCCTACTCCAAGTGGACCAACACCGTCAGTAACACCAACACCTAGTGTCCCCACACCTTCAGGAACACCAACACCATCAGTAACACCAACACCAAGTGGACCAACACCATCAATGACACCAACACCCAGTGGACCAACACCATCAGTGACACCGACGCCATCAGCTACACCAACTCCTAGCGGCCAGACACCATCCGTTACACCAACACCAAGTGGACCAACACCATCAGTGACACCAACACCGTCAGTTACACCAACACCAAGTGGACCATCACCAAGTGGTCCAACACCAAGTGGCTCGACGCCCAGTGGACCAACACCGTCAGTGACACCATCGCCAAGCGGTCCCACACCCTCAGTGACAGCTACACCAAGTGTTCCTACTCCAAGTGGACCAACACCGTCAGTAACACCAACACCTAGTGTTCCCACACCTTCAGGGACACCAACACCATCAGTAACACCAACACCAAGTGGACCAACACCATCAGTGACACCAACACCCAGTGGACCAACACCGTCAGTGACACCGACGCCATCAGCTACACCAACTCCTAGCGGCCAGACACCATCCGTCACACCAACACCAAGTGGACCAACACCATCAGTGACACCAACACCGTCAGTTACACCAACACCAAGTGGACCATCACCAAGTGGTCCAACACCAAGTGGCTCGACGCCCAGTGGACCAACACCGTCAGTGACACCATCGCCAAGCGGTCCCACACCCTCAGTGACAGCTACACCAAGTGTTCCTACTCCAAGTGGACCAACACCGTCAGTAACACCAACACCTAGTGTTCCCACACCTTCAGGGACACCAACACCATCAGTAACACCAACACCAAGTGGACCAACACCATCAGTGACACCAACACCCAGTGGACCAACACCATCAGTGACACCGACGCCATCAGCTACACCAACACCTAGCGGCCAGACACCATCCATCACACCAACCCCGAGTGGACCAACACCATCAGTGACACCAACACCGTCAGTTACACCAACCCCGAGTGGACCAACTCCATCAGTGACACCTACACCAAGCGGTCCTACTCCATCTGTTACACCAACACCAAGTGGACCAACACCGTCAGTGACACCAACACCGTCAGTTACACCAACACCTAGCGGCCCTACACCCTCTGTGACTCCAACACCTAGTGGCCCCACGCCATCGATCACACCAACACCAAGTGGGCCTACACCTTCTTTACCTCCATCAACCCCTGCAACAGCTGTAACAACCCCCCGTATAACAACGCCATCAATAGGTAAGATTGAGTTATCGCTAATTTAGACGATTTACTATTTTAACATTAATATTTTCATTACAAGCAGGATTGAAATAAATGCATTACAATTTTCAATTAAATCAATAACACTAGCTACTCCATCCTCGAGTATAACTACACCTTACATCATTACTACAACAACTATTGAATCCACTCCAACACCATCTGTCACACCTACATCAAGACCAACACCATCTGTGACACCAACTCCAAGTGGACCAACTCCCTCGGTTACACCAACACCAAGTGGACCGACACCATCGGTGACAGTAACACCTAGTGTGTCCCCACCAAGTGGACCAACACCGTCAGTAACACCAACGCCAAGTGGCCCCACACCCTCAGTGACACCTACACCAAGTGTTCCTACTCCAAGTGGCCCAACACCGTCTGTGACACAAACACCGAGTGGAACAACTCCATCAGTGACACCTACACCAAGTGGTCCTACTCCTTCAGTAACACCTACTCCCAGTGGACCAACACCATCTGTTACACCAACACCTAGCGGCACTGCACCTTCTGTGACACCAACTCCAAGTGGACCAACTCCGTCAGTTACACCCACACCAAGTGGACCAACGCCATCGGTGACAGTAGCACCAAGTGTGTCCACACCAAGTGGACCAACACCGTCAGTCACACCGACACCAAGCGGTCCGTCACCTTCTGTTACACCCACACCAAGTGGGCCAACACCGTCAGTTACACCAACGCCAAGTGGCCCCACACCCTCAGTGACACCTACACCAAGTGTTCCTACTCCAAGTGGACCTGCACCGTCAGTGACACCAACCCCGAGTGGACCAACTCCATCAGTGACACCTACACCAAGCGGTCCTACTCCTTCAGTAACACCTACTCCCAGTGGACCAACACCATCTGTTACACCAACACCTAGCGGCCCAGCACCTTCTGTGACATCAACTCCAAGTGGACCAACTCCATCAGTTACACCCACACCAAGTGGACCAACGCCATCGGTGACAGTGGCACCAAGTGTGTCCACACCAAGTGGACCAACATCGTCAGTCACACCGACACCAAGCGGTCCGTCACCTTCTGTTACACCCACACCAAGTGGGCCAACACCGTCAGTAACACTAACGCCAAGTGTCCCCACACCCTCAGTGACACCTTCACCAAGTGGTCCTACTCCAAGTGGCCCAACACCGTCTGTGACATCAACACCGAGTGGACCAACTCCTTCAGTAACACCTACTCCCAGTGGACCAACGCCGTCCGTCACACCGACACCAAGCGGTCCTTCACCTTCTGTTACACCCACACCAAGTGGGCCAACACCGTCAGTAACACCAACGCCAAGTGGCTCCACACCCTCAGTGACACCTACACCAAGTGTTCCTACTCCAAGTGGACCTGCACCGTCAGTGACACCAACCCCGAGTGGACCAACTCCATCAGTGACACCTACACCAAGCGGTCCTACTCCTTCAGTAACACCTACTCCCAGTGGACCAACACCATCTGTTACACCAACACCTAGCGGCCCAGCACCTTCTGTGACATCAACTCCAAGTGGACCAACTCCATCAGTTACACCCACACCAAGTGGACCAACGCCATCGGTGACAGTGGCACCAAGTGTGTCCACACCAAGTGGACCAACATCGTCAGTCACACCGACACCAAGCGGTCCGTCACCTTCTGTTACACCCACACCAAGTGGGCCAACACCGTCAGTAACACTAACGCCAAGTGTCCCCACACCCTCAGTGACACCTTCACCAAGTGGTCCTACTCCAAGTGGCCCAACACCGTCTGTGACATCAACACCGAGTGGACCAACTCCTTCAGTAACACCTACTCCCAGTGGACCAACGCCGTCCGTCACACCGACACCAAGCGGTCCTTCACCTTCTGTTACACCCACACCAAGTGCACCAACGCCAAGTAGCCCCACACCCACAGTGACACCTACACCAAGTGTTCCTACTCCTAGTGGACCAACACCGTCAGTGACACCAACTCCAAGTGGACCAACTCCATCAGTGACACCTACACCAAGCGGTCCTACTCCTTCAGTAACACCTACTCCAAGTGGACCAACACCATCTGTTACATCAACACCTAGCGGCCCTACACCCTCTGTGACACCAATTCCAAGTGGACCAACTCCGTCAGTTACACCCACTCCAAGTGGACCATCTTCGTCAGTTACACCCACTCCCCTTATAACAACGCCATCAATAGGTAAAATTACGATATCACTTTGGCTCATTAACATTTACATTTTCATTACAAGCAGAAATTAAATAGATGTATTACAATTTTTAACTATATTACACTAGCTATGCCATCCTTTCATAAATATTACTACACCTTACATAAATACTACAACTGCAATTGGATTCACTCAAACAACATCTTTCACACCTACACCAAGTTGACCAATACCAGGTGTGAAGTTATATCTTCACCAAGTAGACCAACTCCGTCAGAAAAACCTACTCCAAATGTTCTAACATCTTAGTGACACCTACACCAACTGTGTTTACTACTCCTGGACCAAAGCCATCTGTCAAATTAACACCTTCAGTAACACCGTCACCTAGCGGACCAACACCATCAGTCACATCCACATCTAGTGTTCATATTCCAAGTGGACAAACTGCCTCAGTGTCACGTACAGCTGGTGGACCAACAACATCAGCGACACTTTTAACTATTGGACCAACACCATCTGTCACACCAACACCAAGTGGATCAACACCCTTAATAACATCTACACCTAGTCGAATGTTTCTTGTTATTAATTTACTTTTATGCTGGATATATTAAGGTGTTCATTTTTTGATCGCATTATGATCATTTTCACTGCGTCCAATTAAGTTAACAACCACTATATGTTATACAAACATGAAACAAACCAACATCTCAACATTTCATGTTGACAATTGTTTGTTTCTTCGAAGCAAGAAACCCAACACTGTTTATATACATTTGCTTTACAAACCCACGTTTGGTTTTCCTACAACCATTGGTCTGCCTGACATTAATATTTGATTGCATTTTGGACATCAAAATAACCGCTAATATATGGCTGCACAATCTGTGACTCCAACTACATGCTCCTTCACCTAATGAACCATCGTCGTCAAATCGACACAGACATCCGAGTATTTAACACACCAAGAAAAGAGGCCCTATCAGTGACGACTACTCGACAGTTGAATTAATAGCATCATAGTTAATTGATAAGGTCGGTGTTACAATGTACTTGAAATGCCATGTGAGTCAGTACCGAATGGCGTATCATTTTCCTTTGCAACAACCCAATATTTATTGTTTCCTCTTTTATTGCTTACTCTAACACGTAAAATAACAAAAGTATTAGGTGTGGATTTTGGAAAACTAGTTTATCTAAATTAAATGTGCATTTTTTAAATTATCAGTACACGTATTGACATATACGGGTATTTACATTTAATATTTCACCTTTTAATCTAATTATGTTTTTTCGAGATTAGGAACGTTATTCACACCGACTACAAAGTGAAAAAATCTAGAGAGAGTGGCAATCTTTATTATCAATTCTCATTTACTTCTATACAACGACTTCTCATCTTCAAAACATGACAAGGATTTCTGTTGGTGTACTACTCGTTATGGCTTATATTTTAAAACAGAGGAAACTTCATTATCAACTTTCTCCAGGTACGACTGCTGCAGCCGGTTTTACGCCAGCTACTATATCATTCACTCCTTCTTCTGTCAGCGGAAATGGTCTTCCTCCACTGACAACTACATCTTCGTCTACTTCTACAGGTACGGGCGACGTTTTTGCATTTGACCATTATTGATAATGACCCGTCGTTGACTAGAATGTTCTCAATCCTTGTGAGTTACCCGTCGTCTACTACTACGTTTTTAAATTTCAAACTTTGAATTCTTCAATTTTTGTGAGTCAGTGAAAAGAAAACGCATAGGGTTCGGAGAGACGCAATAAACTACATTTTAACATGTTTTAAAACGTTAATGATTACATCATTTTGATAGCGTTTGAATACAAAACATGGATTTGTCTTTTTAATCGATGTTTGGAATTCCTTGTGACGTCATACTCAATTAATATTTTTGAGACCTTCCATGAGAAAAAAAAACAATGCATGTTTTCATATTGCTCTAGAAATCATTATATTTCTGTTCTGATATTACTGTGCTCGTAAAAATGATCATGACTTACCGGAAATTTGGTTTATTGGATCCTTTCAAATTATTTAAATATGTATCCATATTTTTTCGTCCTATGCATAAAGGGGCGTATTGATTATTTTTGTATGTTGATTGATTTGATTCATCTGATCTCAAAAGAAACCTTTTAATTTCCGCGTTTAGCTATCAATAAAATACAAAAGCAAACCAAAATCAATATAACATGTATTTTAAAGACAAATAGACCTTTTACTTTATGTTAAAATTCTATCTTTTTTATTCCATTTCTACTGCTCCATCAAATATCTATGATGTAAAAGCAGCTAAAATAAAACCCAATTTTTACATCAAAATAATAAATCAGTCATTCTTCGAACGAATATTGAATATGAAAACTTTGCATGATTCGCTTTTTTAAAATGAACTTGCACTTTTTATTGTGAATTTTCCCGCTCAATATGTTGACTCACAATGTTAAAATATTCATAACGCGTGATTAGTAAGTAAAGCAATTATCTTTCAAGTTTTTCTTAATATTTATATAAAATCATAACTTGTTTCTTTTAGGGTCCAGTACCACCATTATAACACCAACTATTCCAACATTAACTTCACCAACACGTGTGTATTATCTATCTATCTATCTATCTATCTATCTATCTATCTATCTATCTGAATACCTTAATGACCTTCATGAAAGCTAGAAGTCAAATGTTTCACTTTTCTTCCTTCACTTAGCTAAAATTTGTGTTTAAACGTCATTATTTTAAACATTTCATTCAATTCAATAATTAGAATCATATTCAATTGCATATTTTAGCATGTGTGAAGACTGTGCTGGAGTATGCCAACACTGGAAGGGACTTGTTAGTATCGCCTTCTTCAACGGAGAATTCTCTACTAAACTCCGGTGGTTCCCTAAAGACCACCCAACAATCATTACTGTACAGAATCAAGGACACCGACGCTAAGATATTCACTGTTAAGATTACCGTGAAAAATGTTAACAGATTCACAGTTGGGGTATGGTCTGGCGAGACCGTAAAAGGCTCTCAAACAAGGGTAAGGACATCTATTATTTAAGAAATGAACTCAATGTCTACCCAAATTATACAAGTATAACCTGGGTTGGGGCAGTTTACGCTTTATAATCCCGGAAGCGGATTATAAAAAAAGTGGAAATTGCTCCAACCCAGGTTATTTGAGTATAACTTGGGTAGATATTGAGTTTATTCCTTATAATTTAACTTTTGGTAATTTACTGTACAAATTGAGTGCGTTTTAGTTTTAAAATTGATATTAATCTGTTCGAAATTCAAACGTAACGTCAAGCGGATTAGTACGTTTTTGACGTTGGTGCATTGTGACGTGTCATGTGACCTGCAAACCAGGTTATACAAATTAACTAAATTTTTTACCCAATCAAATGCCGCGTTACAACCAAAATTAAATTATTCACATTTAAAAGAGTGCCTTAGCGTTTCGCAGACCGATCTAAACGTGAATAGTGCTGATGATTTTATTCAACGATTATTTACTACAAAGTAACAATCGCGATGGTTTTGCTTTCACTTCTTTTTTTTATTTCCCAGTAGATATTTCTTATATTAATATCATTTGTCATCTACAAAGTGAATTAAGTAGGCTCCCTTATATACAGAAAAGTCAGAGTATATATTGGTACTATTTGTTAATTACATGTATTTAAGAAAATTCTATCATGGAAATTATTACAGGTTATGAATACATCTTTTATCAAATATAGCTAAAAATTTAAATATTACGTTTGTAGTAATGCATAAATGAAATGTTTACACTTCTTTCTTTGCTTACAATTTTGTTAGCAATTTTTCCAATGCTGTACAAATATTCGATCAATTTTCAGAATGTTCCAGATACATCGTCCCTCACTGTGTTTACTATACCATTCAATGGTACCACAGGAAATGATATCATAGTAGAACTTACTCCCGTAGCAGGCCAAACTCCTGAGATTGAAGGCGTATCTATAGAAGCCTGTTATACCCCAGGTAGAAAATTGCTCCCATTTGTATAATTTGACTTTTATTTATAGAATTGTTTGAATCAGAGTTAATTTGGGGAAATTTATGTTGCGGTTTTATTATTGTAATTATTGAAAACATTTTTTTTGAAGTCTCGGGATAAGCATTATAATTTTGAACACTTTTATCACAATTAAATTTCTTTTTTTCGATTTTACAGTGACAGCACCTACTACCACAACCATAGCACCTACTACTGGTAAATATTCAGATTTAGTACTAAGAAAATGAAAACTTGCATCAAATATCAGTAAAATCTAAAAAAAAAAAAAAAAAAAAAAAAAAAAAAAAGGAAAACAAATTTTAGATAAAAAAGTAAAAAATTAAAATTCAATGATCTATGACAGCTATCTCTACAATTTTATTTCTCCAAAATAAAATAATGGATTTTATTTGGAACACTTTCAAATGGTTTTTAATCAAGAATAGAATTATTTTATAGTGTCTTTTGAGACTGAAATATAAATGCAGATAATATAAAGACTTATACAACACTATTTATCTTTCAGTGTCACCAACAACACGTATAACAACTCCAACAATATCTCAAACAACTACCACACGTAAGATGATTAAGAGAGAAGGATGATCATGGCCATTTTAGACTATATCAATCTCCTTGAGAAGAAGAGCTCTGTTTAAAGATATAGGGAAAACATTCAAATTTCAAAGCTTAATATTTAAATTTTTTCTACGCTTAATGTAAGAATATGACTATGCCTCTAAGTTCAGTGTAGATGTGTTTGGTTACTTGTTGAACACGGTACAATATCGATATCGACTTATTTTACGGGTGTTCTCCGTGTATTGAACGAAATCATGACAAAGATAAAGTTCAGTTGAGCTGGAGACATTCAAATATATGTTGTAGAGGATTATTAAAGCTTTATCAAGTATAAATTGTTTTGTAGCTTGTGCTGAAACTATGATTGCCGAAGGAAGTAATACAAATGCCATCAACGTAGTCATTCCAACTCTGGTATCACCTGCAAACGTATTTAGTCCAACTGGCATAACTCTTACGGACGCAGTACCTACGGTAGAGTTTGTACTCCTTGATCAAGATCAGGCTGCGGCAGTTTCCATCTTGACTTTTGACACCACCAATGCCTCTGGAGTCAAGGTGACATTATTCGATAAGTCAAACGCTGAGGTCAAGACAACAGAGGTATGTAACCGGTTTCAATTCCCAATAGTTATGCCATTATAAATATTATGATAGAAAATAAGAAGACCTTCGATAAAGATAAGGATATAAATATGAAAAATAGTAATAATCCTAATAATATTGATTACAGTCCAACCCTGTGAACAACAAAGTCAATGTTGATCTAGGAGGATCCGTTGGTGAAAGAATTAAGATAGAGTTGACAAAATCAACAACTACACAAACCACTTCCATTGCATCCTTAACAATAAAAGCATGTATTGAAATAGGTAAGAAAATATTTCGCCTGATTTTTTTTATAAGTGCTGGAAAACCCTTTCAAAATTGCCTTCACGGTCGAAGAGGGATGGATGGCTGTGCCAATTTTTAGACTAGATAAATCTCCTTGATTAAAAAAAAGCTTTGCAAAAAACATAGAAAAATATTAAAGCTGCTTGGTCCGATTCTTTTGTTATTACAGTATCAAAACATTTTCAATTCAAACCATTTATCTTAGAAAGTTATGGACTTTCTCCTATTTACACCAGCAGAATAGGTCTCCTTTCAACGTTCGAAATATTCAAAGTAAATAAAAATAATTTCTTTTGGGGCAAACTAAAAAACAAACCAAAATGCTTCATATGAATGTTTAGAAAAGGGAACCGTTTCCTTTCGTCCCCCGAATGATTGGGGTTATTCAACCCGCATGCTATGCATCGATTGTAAACAAAGCAAACTTCAGAAATAATAGCGAACAAAACGTACACAGGTTTATTTGTAATTTACCTGAACATTACAACCTTTATTTATAGCAATGTCGTAATACAATCTTAACCGTCTCGACGTCAGGTATGAATTTCAACATTAAGCGAAATAACGCGATACCCTTTTATGTCGTTTGTTTTTTTTTTTTTTTTTTTTGTTTTTTGGGTTTTTTTTGTGTGTGTATTATCTATCTACTAGTATATATACTCAATATATTTTAAAATGATGGACATTAGTCGTGAATAAAATTTACACTCACTTTTTAAATACTCGGAACTACTGTTGTTTTGCAGTCTTTAGCACAGTTGTCACTCTTCCGACCACATCATTCCCAACAACAACTCCCAAAATATGCGTCTTCAACAAGGACGTTTTCGTAAACAACTTTGGTTATGAGCCCGCCGAGGTGATTGGATACGTTAACAAGGACAACGATGATAGCGTCATTTCCGAGTCGGAGAAAATCCGTGTCGGAGATTCATTGGACGACGGAGTTGTCGTTGTTATCAATGGCTGCAGCAACTGGTATGTTTGGGTTTTTTTATATTTTGATCTTTTCACCTCTATAAACTTATGTTCACTAGATTAATGATTTTTCACATGGATATGTTATTCTCGTATTTTAAATTGTATATTAATATTTTGTAAAGCAACTTGAATATCTTAAATGTTAATGATTTTCTGAATTTGTATCTTTATCATTAATGTCTACGTTCCATTGCAGTTCATGTTCGGATGGATACATTAACTGCCAGATCGGAACCTGTGAAGGTATAGAATAAAATTGTCCATTTTTATCAATTATTTTTTGCGAAGATATATGACTTTTAGTTTTATTACTGCATAGAGATAGTTACTAACATTCCCAATGTTTGTGCCACTGGATTTCGGTTGAATATGCTTCTTTAACCTCCATTCCGGGAATAATTAATAATCAATACCGGGTACCTAAAACGCTATGTAAAAGTCGAACCAATATTGTAAAATCCGCATTATAACGTAGTGCGATACACGGACTACTTTAACCTCCATTTCGAGAATAATTTTATAGTGGTATTTTTTCCCCCTCCTTAAAAAAACATCTTCATTAAACTGCGAACTTATTAGGACTTTGTCTCTTTTCAGAACAATTTTCACGAAAATTAGTTTTTAATGTATCAATAAAGCAGTAATGATTTTAAGAAATGATAGTAATTTAAGTAATAGGTAGATCATACAAAGTAAAATTTACGCGATTAAGAAGGTGGCAAAGGGAACAAAGCGAGCGAGCCTCTTCTTAATTGCGTAAATTTTACTTAATATGATCTAACTTACCTAGAACATAACCCACTTTTTCATTGGCTCCTCAAAAGTTGTGCGCCAATCAGATATTATCTCTCTTTTGTTTTTCGGCTCTCTAAGCTGTCAATCGAAATGTGACGTCGCTGTGAACTTAAAGAAATTCTTAACCATTAAAAATATCACTTAAAAGAATATTTAGCGACTGCTGATTAGATAAAAATGTGAATTATGTTCTAATTATAGCTTAGCATAGTCAAAGTAAAAGCTTTTATCACCTTTAGATTCACAAGAACATTCATTCGTTTAAAAATGCTTTAAGAATGTACCTACCAACCATGGAGCGAATGGTCCCAGTGCTCTAAACCATGTGGAATTGGTCTCCGAGAGAGAACGAGAATTCTGACCACAACCTTGAGTCCAGACCGTTGCAAGGAAGCTGTTCGCGAGACCGAAGACTGCAACATTGAGCCATGCATTCGTTAGTAACATTCCTTCCTATACCAAAAATAAAACATAGAATTACAACTCTTGGAATTCTGTCTACAGCCAAATATCTAATAATTTGTCTCAAACTCATTTCTTTCTTGATTGATTTTTCCTTAGGTATAAAAGGACTTGATGGTTAAGACTTTTTTTTAACTCCTTGAGAAGAAGAACTAATTCTAAAGATATAGGCAAATTTTAATGCTTACATATCTCGATTTGGTTTTCATTACTAAATGATAGTTTATAGCAATATATTTACATAGTGTATATTTCCCCTTATGTTTGCATTGGAAATCTGCGACGTTCAATTTTCTATGAATACACTTTGTTAATTCATGCGCCATGAGCACACATTTAAACGTCTTCACTTGTTTTGAATAAATTTATTTTTGTAAGATTAAATGAAACGTTCAATCTTACATAACCAATTTGATATGCACTTTTGAAAAATAATCATTAAATTATATCTATTCCTTAATTAAAAATATTTTTCTCTACCAAGTTTCTGGCACTGTATGTTAAACCGTGGAAGCGTGCTAAATTACATGTTAATTTGGCTGTTCCATGCATGTTTCATATCCCTGAAAGAGAGCGTATATAATGGCTTTACAGTGACGATACACATATATTTAGTACAAAAAAAATATCAGTATGAATATAAATATAAGCATTAAATGCTTATTTTTTGATGCAGTCGGTCCTCTACCACACCAATTATCATACCGCGCTAACGCTTAAATAATTTTTATACAAAATCAAGCTATATCTTGTGGGTAATTTGTTTACCACTTAGCCTCTTTAAAAACAAGTTAACATTTCAAATGTTCACGTTATGGTGTTACTAATTTTAGCAACATCCACACCAATATGTGAACCATGGTCCACATGGAGTGAATGTGCCGGTGAAAAGTGTAAAGACAAAACGAAGACCCGAAGCAGAACTTGCCCCAACGGACTGGATACAGAGGAAGAGCCATGTTTTGTTGAAGATGACTGCAAACCTGGTATGCTTAAAAATAACATCATATTAAACTTCTTTATTTCATGACAGCGATTCTGTAAACTTATTGAATTTTATTTTAAGAGGAAGTTGATTTTTCAATAAGGGTAAAATAATTCGCGCAATTTTTATGTATCTATGTATGTACATGTACATTGATATATGCGTGGAATCTAGCTATTATCTTGATTCAGCGGGACCTGCTTTCCGCCAAAATCACTAAATAAAATACACATTCAAATATAATACTTCGGAGTTTAAATCATCCTTTCTCAGCGATATACCATAACGTATAACGTCGATCGGATTTAGCATATGCTACACTGTAATACATTGTACATGTGACTGTGTTTTACTGTAGTCTGCACCGAGCCCGAATATTTTGATAACTGCACCACACCATCCACTCACTGCCCGTCGACTTGCCGCGCTCTAAGAAACCCCGGAAGCTGCGTGGAACCAGAGGAATGTAAACCGACGTGTCGCTGCAAGCCTGGTTACGTCAGAGATGACAACGGAATCTGTATACTGGAGGAGCAGTGTCCTTGCTACCATAACAGTCAAGCTGTACCCGAGGGACACGTCATTAAGACCTCTGCGTGTGAAACATGGTCAGTGAAATTCACCTTTTGTGTATATATATTTGGAATCAGTGCACTTGTTTCTTTTAAATCATCTCATCATAGCAGACGTTGAGATGCACTTTCATAGCATTTTTGGGGGATACATTTAAAAATATTGATTATATTAAAATTTAATCTTAAATAATACATACTACAGAACTTTTATTTATTTTTTTCAAGTACATGTTTATAATGTGTGACTTTTATTTTTTTCAGCAAATGTGAAAACAAAGTGATGACATGTTCCGTTAATACAAGTTGTAAGTATTTATTTTTGAGCAAGTAAAACGCAGTTATTTTCTACATGAAAAAAAAGATGATCATATTTGCATGAACTTTGTCATTGTTATTGTTTCGTTAAATAATTTAAACACAGGTCTTACACAAAACGTTTTTTTATTTATTGTAACTTTGGTCATACATTGATATCTTGCTTTACAACCCGGAGTGACTAGATATATTTGAAAAGCCTATGATATTGATAAATACCCGTCCAATAAATGTTTGCTAAAAACAAGATAAGAAATGCTTTTAACTAAGAAATTGATAAATAAAGTGTTATTCTCATCACACATAATAGCTTAAAAGGTAAAAAAAAACATGTATGAAATATCATCTAAATCTCCAGAGTGTCACAACTAAGTTTGACTGTCTTTTCAGGTTGCGAGTATTCGGAATGGCAGCCCTGGTCCGAATGTAGCACCACCTGTGGCACCGGAATGCAGAGTAGATACAGGTAAAACACAGATCTTGATCATCTCGTTCTTTTCTCGTTAAAATTAAGCTCCTACTTATAAAACGTGTGTATTTGAATTTTGGCAGCATTTAACATTGGGGGCAATTAAGACATTTATTTAAAACGGAGAGCAATAATGGCTTTTATTTAACATTGAGGGCAATGCATGTAAAAGTTTTCTTAATGTATGTATAATCTCTGTTAACAGAGACGTCAGTAAGGGCGATAGAGCTCAATGCCCGGATGTCCACGAAACCAAGCAATGCGAAAGTACCTCAACAGAATGTGTCCAGTGTATATACAATGGCAAAGCTTACGCTGCAGGCGATATCGTCTCCACAGCAGACTGCCGGATATGGTTAGCATCTCTCTCTCTCTCTCTCTCTCTCTCTCTCTCTCTCTCTCTCTGTGTCTCTCTCTTTCTCTCTCTCTCTCTCTCTCTCTCTCTCTCTCTCTCTCTCTCTCTCATAATTTTGAGAAAAAGCTTGCCATCATCATTAACATTATTGACTAATTAGTTCAATGTCATTATATTATTAACACGAAGCATTGCTATTCATCCAAATGAATCATTTCTCTATCATATCTTTTCTTTCATTCTATCTTTAGCTACTGTTACAATGGCGGAAGTGTGTCCTGTATGGCTGATGATACTCAGAACGGTAAGATGCCAGCGTCAACTGTTAACAGTAATAGGATAAAAAAAAACCTCTTTTTGAATCAGTAAAATAAAATGCTAAACATATAGTCAACAGAATAGAAATAGAATGTTGATAATAATTATCGCCACATTTTGTCTCTGCAGTTAATGGATCTTGGTCGGCCTGGCAGTCATGGATTAGCTGTAGTTCCACATGCTCTGGTGGTCACAGGAAGCGAAGCAGAACATGTAACAACCCTGCACCGGTCTGTGCAGGAATGCCATGTTCCGGATCAAATGAGGAAACAGAACCTTGCAACACTGAAAAATCATGTAAATATCAGTATTCAATAATCATTTTATTACATTACTAATAAGGGAATGTAAAGCAGATGTCAGAGTTACAGGAGAAGGAACGGGAATACTGTTGTCCGCGGGCAAAGGCCGAGGACAACAGTAGCACATTAGTTGACAGTTATGCATCTCTACCCTTCACTCTGACAGAATAAAAAATGGCTCGATTAATTCACAATCCAAATGCTTGACACAATTTAGATAAAACGCCAAAAATTACATGATAAAATTCAGGTAATTAATACTGCATAGTATTTATTAGGTAAAACTATCTTTATGTTTACAATTTACAGGGGAAAAAAACAGAAATTGTGTTTTATTACATCATCAAATAAATTACGGTATTCCTGTGATAATAACGTATTTGTTGCCCTGTATTTTCAGGCTGTATCACTACGTCATGGAGCGAATGGACGGAATGTTCAAAGACATGCGATGGTCCAGGCCAACAGTTCAGGAACCGTAACTACGCTAACCCCGGCGATTCAGCCGTCAACTGTAACGAAACAATGGTAGAGGAACGGCCTTGTGGACAGGAACCATGCATTAGTGAGTAGAAACTGTGATTTTATATATAGCTACTGTAATTTCAGTTCTACCTTAAGGTTAGAATCTAGTGTATCAAAGTAATTTTCGAGTGTTTAAAGTTCCTTTACTGGTGCTTGATACCACTGTCATGTTGTAAATTTTGAATTTACTGGGTGGGTGTAAATACAAAATTTACAACATGACAACCACCCAGTAAATTCAAAATTTACAACATGACACCACTACAGTGGTAAACTAAGTAGTATCGCGTTCAGGTTATAAACGATCGTATGTAAATTTGCTTGTCATTTTTATTGAAATATGCATGTAAAGTAGTCCATTAGAGGGTTTTTTCGGTGTCTGATAAGTCTCTTGGAAAAGTGTTTTTGAGCTTGACATATTCCTTGAAGGTATATTAATTTGAACATATGTTTCCGGATCAGTTTTCAAATGAATTTAATTATATGCCAAAATAGGTTACATTTTGATACATAATTAAATATTATTTACATAAAATCTATGAAAGTTTTTTCTTTTATACATAAATGACTTAAATGCCTACAATGATGGGGAATACAATAATTCAAATCAATTATGATGTTATAATGGATTCGGTATCAATTCGAGTTTGAGTCACTAATACAATTCTTTTTTACGTTTCTCCACAGCCGTGTGTGAGATTTCTCAATGGTCGACTTGGACAGAATGCGCCGTGCCATGTGGAAAGGGCAAGGTATCCAGAGAAAGAAAGATCATCCGCAGTGCTCCAGACTGCCCAACGAATCTTCTTGAAGAGAAGGACTGTGATAATGGAAACTGCAGTGAGTATTCGGCGACTGGAATTAATAATTGACAGCGATATCCAAATATTTTCATAAAATTGTTGGTTGAATGAATGTACAGGTACAATATATGAACAAAGACAGAATGTTGCACAAATACTTTGCCTTGTATAATTTCAGCATGCTTATGTAATGTATAATTTTCTGCTGTTGTAGCTTGCGCCGACGGCCAAGTCTGGACCAACTACTCTCTGTGTCAGAGAACATGCGCCACCCGAGACAAGAATATCGACATGGAATGCAGCAAGATTGAGCCAGGATGCGCCTGTCCCGAGGGTCTTTACATGGAGGCAAACAAATGCGTCAACATCACAGAGTGTCAGAAATGCGTCATCAACGGCACAGTGTATCAGGTAAGTTTAGGCCCTGTGCTAAAAAAAAATAACTCTTGAGGTGTACTAATAAATTACTATTATTTTCTTTTTGTAATAAAGTTTAGTCAAGAGCACATATTACCCAACATCACTATATACATCAAATATTAGCCAACGGCGCAGAATATCAGTAAACTAGACAGTGGTGTTAACGTACAGTATTTCTGTATGCATTAAATACAGCGAAAACGTTTAAGGTGCAATGACCCTCTGCTAAGAAAGACAACTTCCGAGGACTAAATAAACAAATACATTTCTTTCTAATATTGTCAAATTATTACCGAGTATTGGCGATACTTTTCAATTTCTTCACCAAGATGTTTGCTGAAATTGTATGTTTCATTTAATTAGAAAAATGTTATCAGTCGAGCAAATTTCATGAGTATAAGAGAGTTTGATGAACAATTAATTGTGGATAAATTAATATCAATAATTGTGAGAAAGGTGAATGGTACATAGACCGTACACTGCATTTTATTTTTTTTCACATGAGTTAGATTTGGTAACAAAATAACTAGATTATCAAGGAATAATCTTGAGTCTCAACAAATTGTGAAGCCAGTATGATAGCTTATAGCATTATTATTCTTCCATTTATTTGGACAGTGAAACGAATCGTTCATATTAATTTATAAAGCTATGTACTGTACATATACACACGACAATCAAATTATAACTACCATTGAAACATATAAACCTATATCGTATGTTCGATTATTTTCGAATACTTACATAATATTCAGATATTATATCCGGTATTCTTTGCTATGACATTTACAAACTTTCTTCAATCGCAATAAATGATTATGGCGCAACTAAAGAAAGTTCAAATATTTACCCTATGTCGCATATTCTGTGACGGGCGAAAAACACCGGATATACGGTTTTTTTTACAGAGATAAGGATAACATGTATGATTCCTATTGTTTCAGCCTTCTGAACCGATACCGTCCGCCGACAGCTGTAAATACTGCGAGTGTTCGGATGGCGAGATGGTGTGTAGTAGACGCTGTGAGATACCCGTGTGCAAAGAGGTGAGCAAATTTTGACAGCAAGATGGCTGAGTGGTCGTTGTCGTTTTTTTTCAGACTGCATAAGTCTCTTTAAGGTCAGACGACACGTTCCTCAATTGTATATATCCTTTTCCAAGAATTGTTATTGATTTGCTATTCTACTTTGACAAGCTTACTTGCAAATATAATTTTTGAAACCCATTTAACGGTGAAAAACCGGATTATTTCTATTGGAACTCTTAATTACGAGGAGATACGAAAAAGATGCTCGTGGAACGTGTCGTCTGACCTTAAAAAGAAAATAAGTTCTGTATAACAGTATAGGAAAATATTTAAATTTGAAAGTTAAAATGTATTTACAATTTTCTTGACTAAATGATAGTTAATGGCTACAAAAACAAATCAAATCAAAAAACATTTTAGGCAGATCTGATGAATAATTTGTCGACCACCAAACCTCCTTAATTATAAGATTTATATATTTTTTTTTTACAAATGTTTTGACATAAAAAATAAATCATGTAAAAATGGTAGAATTGATTTTTAAAGCCATTTTCAAGGGTGCTACAAAAAATTCAATGTAACATTGAATGAAAAATTTACAAATTATTTCGTTTTCTTTACCAAGGGCGAAGAACTTTCCTATGAAGGCATTACAGATAAGTGTTGTCCTAAGTGCCGACCCAAACCAAGTAAGCAATCTACAGTCTCTGAATTATTTTACATCATCTAAACAATCATTGATATCATGGCGGTCAGATTCCGTGGGTTGTCATCTTTTAACAGTTTAGTCGGGGCGTACCTCTGTGTATTAACTTTTCTATCTGGAAACAGGAGCAAATCGTTAAAAATGTAAATATATGAGTCCACGAAAAATTGCGCTATCAAAAATATAAATAAATCGACATTATATATACATGCAGACATAATGTCGTTGATATTCTTCATGATGTCAATTTAACGTTGTTTGGGATATTTTCTCCTGCCAATTACTGAATGATATTTTTTCCTTGCTATTTGCCTAACGTTGTCTGTTTTTTCTGCCTCTAATAATATGACGTTGGTTTTTTACTGTTTGACCTAACGCTGTTCGTTTGTCTCTTGTAGCCACATGTACCCTCCACACAGATAAGCGTGTCATAAACGACTCAGTAACAGGCTGTGTATCTGTCGATGAAGTCGAGTACACCTTCTGCTCTGGTTCTTGCGGAGATTCGAACTACATGCCTTTGATCGTGCCCAGCGGTTCCACCGAAGAAGGCTTCTCCAAGACCTGTAAATGCTGCACCGGCGAGTCCTCATCTGAGAAGGTCATCAGCGTAAGATGTGGTCCTCTGCAGACTCTACAACAGGCCAAGATCAAGGTCATAGATAGCTGCTCCTGTGATATATGCAGCATGACAGGTATGTAATAAGGATATATAATAAAGGGTTAAGGAGTGAGATTAGGAGGGGGTAATATGTAATATGGAATAAGACCAAGAAAGAGGATATAGATATAGACTGAGCCCATTCTACAGGATGACAATTGTGCTGAATGTTAACTGAAAGGTCTAAAAAGTGATTGAATTGCAGAGATGTATTAATATATGCCAATCAGTTACCTTTTAGTGATCATTCAGTCACCTTTTAAAAGGCCGACTGGCAGAGTTTTATCCTATTTCATTTTTTTTTTCATTTAAAAAAGAGGGTTTATTCTCATGAAAAATTAATCAGAAAGCCCAGCAACCTCTTTAAACCAGCCATTTAGTTTGTCTTACAAGTGGCCGATTATGTGAAGTTTCAATTTAGGAATATCAAAAGAGGTATGGGACTAGTCAATGAGGGAGTTAGAATTGAAAGGGGATATTCGATTTCGCTTACTTTTAGATATAAAAATATCAAGATAAAAAATATCATCTTATGTTTCAAGTTTGTTAACATGGTCTAATAGTGGTATGGGCCGGGGTTATTCAGTATCTTTTATACAGCTATTCGACAGGAAATGACAAAAGTGAATCATTAAGGCTCTTCATGTAAAATTATTTATTTACCTTAATGGTACCTTTTCTATTTATCTATTTTCATATTTATCTTTCTATTTAACTTGATTCTTTTTTAATCATTTTTTGTCTATGATTTTTACAGTGACTGAAGCTAACAAGGCAAATGCCGCGCCGACCAGAAGATAAAACATAGTGATGATAGAACATTGAACGAATTTAGTGATTTACCCCCAAAAGACTTCACCAATGTATTGTAAAATATGTTTACATATCAACATGTATATTGTTTATTATTGAATCACTGTTAAATAAAAGAATTGCAATTGTATTCTATTGGTATTTTTTTTTTTTTTTTGTATTAGCAGAAAAAGTTAGTTTCAATAAATTATCAGGATTTAGCAAATTATACATATCTAAGAATCCTAGAATATAATTTTTTCTATTTAAATATGAGATTGGTAAAATATAAATTGAATCATGTATCATTATTGAATATCAATGAATGGTAAGAATAGGGTAATTTCATTCAAGGTGTTTAATATTCCAAAATGGTGAGGTTTTTCTATACATGGTCTTTTGGATAAAGCATATACCTTGCATATATGTCGGTATTCTATCTTATTAATATGTGTAATTCCGATATATTATTAAAGATCAAATTTGGACGTTGTTACTTAAATGCACCTTTTTATAAGTAGACGCATAGTTACGCCTGACATAATACTCGTTAAAAATAGGCACAGTTAACGACCATACTGGACACATTTTCAGCAAAGATTTAATCATTTAAAGTTATGATTTGTTTTGGGCAGCAGAAATATCCGGAAATCACATCTTCATTTGCTCATATCATTAATACCTTATAAAAATAAGATCAATGTAAGATTAATGTATATAAATATATGGAAAAACGATCACTTTTCATACAAAATTCTTTAAAAGAAAATTTAACATTATCGCAGACAAAAACTGTGGTGGGAGCAGAAAGCTGCGTACAAGACCTGCTAAACAAACGAAAAATGTCTCATAAGTGAATCTTTCATTGTGCATTGGTATACTTACAGCTGAACACCGCTCGTAAATAGGCACCGTCATACAGGTACCTGGTATATAAACCCTTCGATTTCGTTACACCCGATTGCACACCTGAAACTCGTGGTCGACATGTAGTATTCCTTTCGTGGTCATTGGATTTTATACATTTATTTCTTAAACTATGTGCATATTCTGTTTGTAAATAATGCATTGAACAATTTATTTGATGCTAGTATTCTCTTATCTTGAAAAAAAGTGCGTAAAATTTGATAATTTCATCGCGACCGAGTAACACGTCCACACAGGTGAGACCTCTACAGCGAAGTACTTTGAACTGTTAAGAGATCTGCCCCTTATATAAGGGTTGTAGGGACAGCAGTGATGAAAGAGAAATATGGCGGACAGTGCCTATTTACGAGCGGTGTTCAGCTTTAACACACTGGTATTCCTCTCCAAAGAAGCAACAAAGATCCATTTATACGTACACTTACCATGTATTATTCTTTAATGCATCAAGATCTGAGCCTAAGCATTTTAATGTTTGACACAACAGTTATCATGAAAGTTAATTACAATGCTAATCGGCCGTTTCAAAAACGTATATCTTCATTGCTTATATCTAACACATTATATTTTCCTTTTCCTGTTTCATATACAAGATAATGTTATAAGAATCTTATAAATCAAATAGTTTTACTTAAAATAGGTTTTGTGTGAAACAAAGATAACTTATTGATTACTTAAAACGAGAAATATGTCCAAAATTGGCTTATATTAGTAATAGGTTTTGTTAATGAGGCTGAATGGTCAACAAATTAACCATCAGATCTATCAAAAAATTTCAGATATGATTTGTTTAGGTAAAAATAATTATTTTGAAAGTAAACAAAAAATCCATTATTTTTTTTTCCTTTTAAATTTAGTCATTTTCCTTTTTTTTTTTTTATATAAAGAGCTCTTCTTTTAAAGGAGATTAATACATTTTTAAAATGACCACGATAATCGAGCCCTCTTAATTATCGAATTAGAATAAATGTGATACTGGGTGGCAATTCTTTCACTATATTGGTACTGTGATTAATTAGAAACCATTGAATGCTTTTAACATTTGCAGTTCAATTACCATAATTGTCGAATCTCCCAACCGTTCAAGCATTTTCGATAGAAGTTACTTGTCCTGAATTAACAGCGTTTTGTTTCAATAATTGATTTGTACGTATACCTGGACAATTTTCTTAATGCCTACGCATTTAATATCACTTGAAGCTAGTCACTGTTTGGATTCAGACTGAATTTTATGACCTGCCTTTTATCTTGCGTTGGTACGTTGAAGTTTCTCTGTACAACGGTCCAGGGATCATTAGGTGTTACTATATTCACAAAAAAATGTCTTCAGATTCTGAAAATGTGTCTATCATTCCAAACACTACTGGGAAATACCTAAACACAACTGCTCATTTAGATGACCACTGCAATTGGTTCCTTCCGTGGGTTGAGTGGCTGAAAATTTTCTTGCTAACATTTGGGTTTCTGGGAAATGGAATGACAGTTGTAATCATCCTCGTCAAAAAAGATCTGCACCAAAAAACGTTCGCTACAATATCTCTGATAGCCCTGTCGGACTGCTTATACTGTCTTTGTGCAATTCTGTGGGGATTGTTCTACTATGCGTACATGGATCCGCACAATTACTGGGCACTGGAAAGCTGTGTCAGCGAATTCTTCGACAAATACCTAAAATCGGCCCTGTCCCTTCTGGGTTCGACAGCTTACGCCACTTCCGGTTTCTACATAGCCGTCTTATCTGTTTTTCGTTACATCATCATCGCGTATCCTCTAAAAGCCAACATAATATTGACCAAAAGAATCGTTTTCGCGACCTTCTTTACAGTTTTCCTCATATCCATCGGCTACGGTTTCTTTAAAACTCTTAAAATCAACCTTAGCAATAAAATATTAAAATCCTTAGATTTGCTAGTGTCGTACCTGATTCCGCTCACAGTTATGGTTGTGTTCCATACATTAAAACTACTGACATTGAAAAGGAATACGTTTCGTTCAACCAAAAACTCGACTCGCAAAATGGAGGTGGTGGTCATAATGGTGGTGATGGCCTACTTCTGGCTTCTGCTCCCTTGGCACGTGTTGGTGATTTCCTACGAGTTCCAACTATTTTCACCGGCATATATTCCTTTAACTGTTAGTTCTCTGATGCTTCAACTCAACAACTGTATTAACCCTGTGTTCTATGCGTTCTTGTCCCCGCGAATTAGGGAAGGTATATGCTTCTGTTTCGTTGGAAAGAAGGGAACCAAAAGAAAAACCCCTACGGCCACACAATCCTCTAACATCTACAGTTCCACAGCTAATGGTTCCAGTTGTGCCTCTCTATCTACTTCGACGTCATGTGGACCGGTAACCCCGAGCCCGACTCCAAATGCACAGCGCGTGAGGTCATAAAAAACTCTTTAACAAATTCTTTCGGTTCAATTCTCACGGACTCGATTCCAACTATCTTATAATTCAAAACCAATTTTCCACTGTCGTCAGACGTCATATTCGTATTGTTAAGTCTCATGACTTAGGGTGTGTCCCTAGTGACGTCATCGTTGATAGTTCTGTATACACCTCATTTGAAATATGTAATTATCATTTTTGGAGATAACAGATTTTTTGTATATACATGTACCTGTTGTTGATTTTACATTGGTAGTAGAGCAATACGTAGATGTCTATATGTTTAGAAGGTTTTGATCTTCAGCTACATGCACTATGTACAGTATTTTATGTTTACTAATTGTAGTATACACATGTACATGCACTATTTATACAGTTTTTACAAAACAAACTGATTTTATCACAAGAACGTGTCTTAAAAATAAGAACTTTAGCTTTTTTTCAAAACAGACAAACCAATTTATTAAGAAATATTCGGAAGAAATATTATTATTGCCATTATTGCAAAGTGAAGTTGATTCAGCAAAATGAATATATGTTCTTAAGTTGTAGAGAATATAAACAATTATTCCTTTAAGTTTTTTTTTAGCTTTCAGGTGAGGCAGATATAAATCTATTGTTTTTAAATAATAATTATTTGTAATAAACCAGTTAACCACCAGTATACAAATATATGTCAAGATATGTCAAATTTTCGTAATAATTTTTCATTATTATTATTTCGTACTCCACTTTCCTTACAATATAAACTAAGTTTATTTTAATTTGATATTCATTTTCCCCTTAATTGATCAAACTGATTTAAAATATGTACCATATGTGACATTATGATATTGCATGGTGGTGAGGGAGATATAACAACTTATTCCACCCTAAAAACTCAGATTTTAGAGGGCAACGCCCGAGGAAAATCTTTATATATCTAGAACATTCGTCGAGTTTTTATACCTTCTTAACTCTAAATAAGCAAAAACGTCATGAGAGTTTAACTTTATATGTTAATTTCTCCCTTTTCTCACATCAATCTAAATCTTATATAGTTTAAATGTGTTTTCTGATGTAAAAAAGAAGTACTAAAAACTTTCAAATATCTTAAATTAAATCTTGTTTATTTACGTACATGTAGTATGCTTATCTCCGAGTCGGCTTTTTCATACTAGAGTCGGCTTTTTCATACTAGAGTCGGCTTTTTCATACTAATGGAAGAAAAATTAGCAAGGGATACGGAAATTTACACCCGGCTTGTTAGCCAATCAAATCTCGTGTTACAAGCTATATAGGAAATAAGAATATTGATTCCACCAGGAACAATTATATTTTCCAATGGCAACGCCCGAGGTAAATATGATTTTTTGGATGGAATAAATCTTCATATCTCCATCACCATCTTGCAATAAATAGTTTATTGTGCCGAACGAACGGTGATGATATAGAATACATCGGGTTCTAAACGGTTTTGTAACTTGTAAGCAAAAAAGTAGTGAATGTTTACCGGTTTCTTTCTGTGTTAGGTTTCTGATAATAAAAAGATTAAAGATGTTGATATAACCCAATAAAATTTTTGTATTAATCATTTTGTGACATCGTATGCTCATGCAGTCTGACTAAAGCCAGCCCCTACTAATTCACTTCCTACAACGAAGTGAATTAGTAGGGGCTGGCTTTAGTCAGACTGTATGCTCATGAATCCTCGGGAATTTTCAAACGCATGGAATAAAAATTTACGTGGCTTCCTAAGACGAACGGAATAATAAAAAAATAGACGATGATAAGGAAATATGAAGTTTTAGTGCCCTGACAAGTGATTTTCTAGAACCAATCAGATATCTTCTTATATAGAATTATTATAATGAGGTTTAATAAGATCTAATGCGTTGGTTGTTCAAAAACAGTTAATTAAAATTGGTTTTAGGGAGTGTAAAGTTTGGCTTACACATCTAGCATTGTGCTATTTAGTAATATTATATAATCGTAAAACATTGCATCTTACATGTTTGTATCTAGCTGTGTAGGCATTCAGAAGTTGGAGTTCTATTCGCTTTTCGCTATTCACTATTCGAATAGCGAATAGAATTCTCTGGTCGGTTCGCTATTCAAATTACCGTAAACATGCTTATAAACGTAAATTCAAAATTCCACATAAACTTTCCTTTTTCAATGTTAAGAAACAGTTATATATTAAAAATCATATCTTGCTAAACAGACCTGAACATTGACATAATTAGCTAGCCTGGCGAAAAGGTAAGAAATTCATCAAATTCTATTGCAATGGGGATATCTTTCAAGGGGCTGGCTAACACCCTGTATCCCATATTTGGGCCTTCATATTTGGTGAGGATGAGGCCCCGGGAATGTCCAGTCGACCCTCAAAAGGAATTGGGTTTACACGGCCATTAACATGCTTAGCAAGCCTGGCGAAAATTGGAAATTTCGTATAATACAATTATAGTGGCATATCTTTCGAGGGGCTGGCTAACCCCCTGTATCCCATATTTGGGCCTTCATATTTGGTGAGGATGGGGCTCAAAAAAAGCCCAATCGACCGTCAAAAGGAATTGGGTTTACACAGCCATTAACAGGCTAAGCTAGCCTGGCGAAAATAGGAAATTTCGTATAATACAGTTATAGTGGGATATCTTTCGAGGGGCTGGTTAACCCCCTGTATCCCATATTTGGACCTTCATATTTGGTTAGGATGGGACCCCGGGAATGCCCAGTCGACCCTCAAAAGGAATTGGGTTTACACGGCCATTGACAGGCTTAGCTAGCCTGGCGAAAATACGAAATTTCGTATAATACAGTTATAGTGAGATATCTTTCAAGGGGCTGGCTAACCCCCTGTATCCCATATTTGGGCCATCATTTTTGGTGATGATGGGGCCCCGGGAATGTCCAGTCGACCCTCAAAAGGAATTGGGTTTACACGGCCATGAACAGGCTTACTTAGCCTGGCGAAAATAGGAAATTTCGTATAATACAGTTATAATGGGAAATCTTTCAAAGGGGCTGGCTAACACCCTGTATCTCATATTTGGGCCTTCATATTTGGTGAGAATGGGGCCCCGGGAATGCCCAGTCGACCCTCAAAAGGAATTGGGTTTACACGGCCATTAACAGGCTTAGCTAGCCTGGCGAAAATAGGAAATTTCGTATAATACAGTTACAATGGGATATCTTTCAAGGGGCTGGCTAACACCCTGTATCCCATATTTGGTCCTTCATATTTGGTGAGGATTGGGCTCCGGGAATGCCCAGTCGACCCTTAAAAGGAATTGGGTTTACACAGCCCTTAACAGGCTTCGCTAGCCTGGCGAAAATAGGAAATTTCGTATAATACAGTTATAATGGGAAATCTTTCAAGGGGCTGGCTAACCCCCTGTATCCCATATTTGGGCCTTCATTTTTGGTGAGGATGGGGCCCCTGGAATGTCGAGTCGACCGTCAAAGGGAATTGGGTTTACACGGACATGAACAGGCTTAGCTAGCCTGGCGAAAATTGGAAATTTCGTATAATACAGTTATAATGGGATATCTTTCAAGGGCTGGCTAATTCCCTGTATCCCATATATGGGCCTTCATGTTTGGTGAGGATGGGGCCCCGGGAATGCCCAGTCGACCCTCAAAAGGAATTGGGTTTACACGGCCATTAACAGGCTTAGCTAGCCTGGCGAATATAGAAAGTTTTGAATAATACAGTTATAATGGGATATCTTTCGAGGGGCTGATTTACCCCCTGTATCCCATATTTGGGCCTTCATATTTGGTGAAGATGGGGCCCTGGGAATGTCTAGTCGACCCACAAAAGGAATTGGGTTTACACGGCCATTAACAGGCTTAGCTAGCCTGGCGAAAATAGGAAATTTCGAATAATACAGTTATAATGTGATATCTTTCAAGGGGCTGGCTTACCCCCTGTATCCCATATTTGGGCCTTCATTTTTGGTGAGGATGGGGCCCCTGGAATGTCCAGTCGACCCTCAAAAGGAATTGGGTTTACACGGCCAAGAACAGGCTTAGCTAGCCTGGCGAAAATACGAAATTTTGTATTATAAAGTTATAATGGGATATCTTTCAAGGGGCTGGCTAACACCCTGTATCCCATATTTGGGCCTTCATATTTGGTGAGGATGGGGCTCCGGGAATGCCCAGTCGACCCTTAAAAGGAATTGGGTTTACACAGCCATTAACAGGCTTAGCTAGCCTGGCGAAAATAGGAAATTTCGTATAATACAGTTATAATGGGCTTTCTTTCAAGGGGCTGGCTAACACCCTGTATCCCATATTTGGTCCTTCATATTTGGTGAAGATGGGGCTCCGGGAATGCCCAGTTGACCCTCAAAAGGAATTGGGTTTACACGGCCATAAACAGGCTAAGCTAGCCTGGCGAAAATACGAAATTTCGTATAATACAGTTATAATGGGATATCTTTCGAGGGGCTGGCTAACCCCCTGTATCCCATATTTGGGCCTTCATATTTGGTGAGGATAAGGCCCCGGAAATGTCCAGTCGACCCTCAAAAGGAATTGGGTTTACACGGCCATTAACATGCTTAGCAAGCCTGGCGAAAATTGGAAATTTCGTATAATACAATTATAGTGGCATATCTTTCGAGGGGCTGGCTTACCCCTCTATCCCATATTTGGGCCTTCATATTTGGTGAGGATGGGGCTCAAAAAAGCCCAATCGACAGTCAAAAGGAATTGGGTGTACACGGCCATTAACAGGCTTAGCTAGCCTGGCGAAAATAGGAAATTTCGTATAATACAGTTATAGTGGGATATCTTTCGAGGGGCTGGTTAACCCCCTGTATCCCATATTTGGGCCTTCATATTTGGTTAGGATGGGACCCCGGGAATGCCCAGTCGACCCTCAAAAGGAATTGGGTTTACACGGCCATTGACAGGCTTAGCTAGCCTGGCGAAAATACGAAATTTCGTATAATACAGTTATAGTGAGATATCTTTCAAGGGGCTGGCTAACCCCCTGTATCCCATATTTGGGCCATCATTTTTGGTGATGATGGGGCCCCGGGAATGTCCAGTCGACCCTCAAAAGGAATTGGGTTTACACGGCCATGAACAGGCTTACTTAGCCTGGCGAAAATACGAAATTTCGTATAATACAGTTATAATGGGAAATCTTTCAAAGGGGCTGGCTAACACCCTGTATCTCATATTTGGGCCTTCATATTTGGTGAGAATGGGGCCCCGGGAATGCCCAGTCGACCCTTAAAAGGAATTGGGTTTACATGGCCATTAACAGGCTTAGCTAGCCTGGCGGAAATAGGAAATTTCGTATAATACAGTTACAATGGGATATCTTTCAAGGGGCTGGCTAACACCCTGTATCCCATATTTGGTCCTTCATATTTGGTGAGGATGGGGCTCCGGGAATGCCCAGTCGACCCTTAAAAGGAATTGGGTTTACACAGCCCTTAACAGGCTTCGCTAGCCTGGCGAAAATAGGAAATTTCGTATAATACAGTTATAATGGGAAATCTTTCAAGGGGCTGGCTTACCCCCTGTATCCCATATTTGGGCCTTCATTTTTGGTGAGGATGGGGCCCCTGGAAGGTCGAGTCGACCGTCAAAAGGAATTGGGTTTACACGGCCATTAACAGGCTTAGCTAGCCTGGCGAAAATTGGAAATTTCGTATAATACAGTTATAATGGGATATCTTTCAAGGGCTGGCTAATTCCCTGTATCCCATATATGGGCCTTAATGTTTGGTGAGGATGGGGCTCCGGGAATGCCCAGTCGACCCTTAAAAGGAATTGGGTTTACACAGCCATTAACAGGCTTAGCTAGCCTGGCGAAAATAGGAAATTTCGTATAATACAGTTATAATGGGCTTTCTTTCAAGGGGCTGGCTAACACCCTGTATCCCATATTTGGTCCTTCATATTTGGTGAAGATGGGGCTCCGGGAATGCCCAGTTGACCCTCAAAAGGAATTGGGTTTACACGGCCATTAACAGGCTAAGCTAGCCTGGCGAAAATACGAAATTTCGTATAATACAGTTATAATGGGATATCTTTCGAGGGGCTGGCTAACCCCCTGTATCCCATATTTGGGCCTTCATATTTGGTGAGGATAAGGCCCCGGAAATGTCCAGTCGACCCTCAAAAGGAATTGGGTTTACACGGCCATTAACATGCTTAGCAAGCCTGGCGAAAATTGGAAATTTCGTATAATACAATTATAGTGGCATATCTTTCGAGGGGCTGGCTTACCCCTGTATCCCATATTTGGGCCTTCATATTTGGTGAGGATGGGGCTCAAAAAAGCCCAATCGACAGTCAAAAGGAATTGGGTGTACACGGCCATTAACAGGCTTAGCTAGCCTGGCGAAAATAGGAAATTTCGTATAATACAGTTATAGTGGGATATCTTTCGAGGGGCTGGTTAACCCCCTGTATCCCATATTTGGGCCTTCATATTTGGTTAGGATGGGACCCCGGGAATGCCCAGTCGACCCTCAAAAGGAATTGGGTTTACACGGCCATTGACAGGCTTAGCTAGCCTGGCGAAAATACGAAATTTCGTATAATACAGTTATAGTGAGATATCTTTCAAGGGGCTGGCTAACCCCCTGTATCCCATATTTGGGCCATCATTTTTGGTGATGATGGGGCCCCGGGAATGTCCAGTCGACCCTCAAAAGGAATTGGGTTTACACGGCCATGAACAGGCTTACTTAGCCTGGCGAAAATACGAAATTTCGTATAATACAGTTATAATGGGAAATCTTTCAAAGGGGCTGGCTAACACCCTGTATCTCATATTTGGGCCTTCATATTTGGTGAGAATGGGGCCCCGGGAATGCCCAGTCGACCCTTAAAAGGAATTGGGTTTACATGGCCATTAACAGGCTTAGCTAGCCTGGCGGAAATAGGAAATTTCGTATAATACAGTTACAATGGGATATCTTTCAAGGGGCTGGCTAACACCCTGTATCCCATATTTGGTCCTTCATATTTGGTGAGGATGGGGCTCCGGGAATGCCCAGTCGACCCTTAAAAGGAATTGGGTTTACACAGCCCTTAACAGGCTTCGCTAGCCTGGCGAAAATAGGAAATTTCGTATAATACAGTTATAATGGGAAATCTTTCAAGGGGCTGGCTTACCCCCTGTATCCCATATTTGGGCCTTCATTTTTGGTGAGGATGGGGCCCCTGGAAGGTCGAGTCGACCGTCAAAAGGAATTGGGTTTACACGGCCATTAACAGGCTTAGCTAGCCTGGCGAAAATTGGAAATTTCGTATAATACAGTTATAATGGGATATCTTTCAAGGGCTGGCTAATTCCCTGTATCCCATATATGGGCCTTAATGTTTGGTGAGGATGGGGCTCCGGGAATGCCCAGTCGACCCTTAAAAGGAATTGGGTTTACACAGCCATTAACAGGCTTAGCTAGCCTGGCGAAAATAGGAAATTTCGTATAATACAGTTATAATGGGCTTTCTTTCAAGGGGCTGGCTAACACCCTGTATCCCATATTTGGTCCTTCATATTTGGTGAAGATGGGGCTCCGGGAATGCCCAGTTGACCCTCAAAAGGAATTGGGTTTACACGGCCATTAACAGGCTAAGCTAGCCTGGCGAAAATACGAAATTTCGTATAATACAGTTATAATGGGATATCTTTCGAGGGGCTGGCTAACCCCCTGTATCCCATATTTGGGCCTTCATATTTGGTGAGGATAAGGCCCCGGAAATGTCCAGTCGACCCTCAAAAGGAATTGGGTTTACACGGCCATTAACATGCTTAGCAAGCCTGGCGAAAATTGGAAATTTCGTATAATACAATTATAGTGGCATATCTTTCGAGGGGCTGGCTTACCCCTGTATCCCATATTTGGGCCTTCATATTTGGTGAGGATGGGGCTCAAAAAAGCCCAATCGACAGTCAAAAGGAATTGGGTTTACACGGCCATTAACAGGCTTAGCTAGCCTGGCGAAAATAGGAAATTTCGTATAATACAGTTATAGTGGGATATCTTTCGAGGGGCTGGTTAACCCCCTGTATCCCATATTTGGGCCTTCATATTTGGTTAGGATGGGACCCCGGGAATGCCCAGTCGACCCTCAAAAGGAATTGGGTTTACACGGCCATTGACAGGCTTAGCTAGCCTGGCGAAAATACGAAATTTCGTATAATACAGTTATAGTGAGATATCTTTCAAGGGGCTGGCTAACCCCCTGTATCCCATATTTGGGCCATCATTTTTGGTGATGATGGGGCCCCGGGAATGTCCAGTCGACCCTCAAAAGGAATTGGGTTTACACGGCCATGAACAGGCTTACTTAGCCTGGCGAAAATACGAAATTTCGTATAATACAGTTATAATGGGAAATCTTTCAAAGGGGCTGGCTAACACCCTGTATCTCATATTTGGGCCTTCATATTTGGTGAGAATGGGGCCCCGGGAATGCCCAGTCGACCCTTAAAAGGAATTGGGTTTACATGGCCATTAACAGGCTTAGCTAGCCTGGCGGAAATAGGAAATTTCGTATAATACAGTTACAATGGGATATCTTTCAAGGGGCTGGCTAACACCCTGTATCCCATATTTGGTCCTTCATATTTGGTGAGGATGGGGCTCCAGGAATGCCCAGTCGACCCTTAAAAGGAATTGGGTTTACTCAGTCCTTAACAGGCTTCGCTAGCCTGGCGAATATAGGAAATTTCGTATAATACAGTTATAATGGGAAATCTTTCAAGGGGCTGGCTTACCCCCTGTATCCCATATTTGGGCCTTCATTTTTGGTGAGGATGGGGCCCCTGGAAGGTCGAGTCGACCGTCAAAAGGAATTGGGTTTACACGGCCATTAACAGGCTTAGCTAGCCTGGCGAAAATTGGAAATTTCGTATAATACAGTTATAATGGGATATCTTTCAAGGGCTGGCTAATTCCCTGTATCCCATATATGGGCCTTCATGTTTGGTGAGGATGGGGCCCCGGGAATGCCCAGTCGACCCTCAAAAGGAATTGGGTTTACACGGCCATTGACAGGCTTAGCTAGCCTGGCGAAAATACGAAATTTCGTATAATACAGTTATAGTGAAATATCTTTCAAGGGGCTGGCTAACCCCCTGTATCCCATATTTGGGCCATCATTTTTGGTGATGATGGGACCCCGGGAATGTCCAGTCGACCCTCAAAAGGAATTGGGTTTACACGGCCATGAACAGGCTTACTTACCCTGGCGAAAATACGAAATTTCGTATAATACAGTTATAATGGGAAATCTTTCAAAGGGGCTGGCTAACACCCTGTATCCCATATTTGGGCCTTCATATTTGGTGAGAATGGGGCTTCGGGAATGCCCAGTCGACCCTTAAAAGGAATTGGGTTTACACAGCCCTTAACAGGCTTCGCTAGCCTGGCGAAAATAGGAAATTTCGTATAATACAGTTATAATGGGAAATCTTTCAAGCGGCTGGCTAACACCCTGTATCCCATATTTGGGCCTTCATTTTTGGTGAGGATGGGGCCCCTGGAATGTCCAGTCGACCGTCAAAAGGAATTGGGTTTACACGGCCATGAACAGGCTTAGCTAGCCTGGCGAAAATTGGAAATTTCGTATAATACAGTTATAATGGGATATCTTTCAAGGGCTGGCTTATTCCCTGTATCCCATATATGGGCCTTCATGTTTGGTGAGGATGGGGCCCCGGGAATGCCCAGTCGACCCTCAAAAGGAATTAGGTTTACACGGCCATTAACAGGCTTAGCTAGCCTGGCGAATATAGAAAGTTTTGAATAATACAGTTATAATGGGATATCTTTCGAGGGGCTGATTTACCCCCTGTATCCCATATTTGGGCCTTCATATTTGGTGAGGATGGGGCCCTGGGAATGTCTAGTCGACCCACAAAAGGAATTGGGTTTACACGGCCATTAACAGGCTTAGCTAGCCTGGCGAAAATTGGAAATTTCGTATAATACTGTTATAATGGGATATCTTTCAAGGGGCTGGCTAACACCCTGTATCCCATATTTGGTCATTCATATTTGGTGAAGATGGGGCTCCGGGAATGCCCAGTCGACCCTCAAAAGGAATTGGGTTTACACGGCCATTGACAGGCTTAGCTAGCCTGGCGAAAATACGAAATTTCGTATAATACAGTTATAGTGAGATATCTTTCAAGGGGCTGGCTAACCCCCTGTATCCCATATTTGGGCCATCATTTTTGGTGATGATGGGGCCCCGGGAATGTCCAGTCGACCCTCAAAAGGAATTGGGTTTACACGGCCATGAACAGGCTTACTTAGCCTGGCGAAAATACGAAATTTCGTATAATACAGTTATAATGGGAAATCTTTCAAAGGGGCTGGCTAACACCCTGTATCTCATATTTGGGCCTTCATATTTGGTGAGAATGGGGCCCCGGGAATGCCCAGTCGACCCTTAAAAGGAATTGGGTTTACATGGCCATTAACAGGCTTAGCTAGCCTGGCGGAAATAGGAAATTTCGTATAATACAGTTACAATGGGATATCTTTCAAGGGGCTGGCTAACACCCTGTATCCCATATTTGGTCCTTCATATTTGGTGAGGATGGGGCTCCGGGAATGCCCAGTCGACCCTTAAAAGGAATTGGGTTTACTCAGTCCTTAACAGGCTTCGCTAGCCTGGCGAATATAGGAAATTTCGTATAATACAGTTATAATGGGAAATCTTTCAAGGGGCTGGCTTACCCCCTGTATCCCATATTTGGGCCTTCATTTTTGGTGAGGATGGGGCCCCTGGAAGGTCGAGTCGACCGTCAAAAGGAATTGGGTTTACACGGCCATTAACAGGCTTAGCTAGCCTGGCGAAAATTGGAAATTTCGTATAATACAGTTATAATGGGATATCTTTCAAGGGCTGGCTAATTCCCTGTATCCCATATATGGGCCTTCATGTTTGGTGAGGATGGGGCCCCGGGAATGCCCAGTCGACCCTCAAAAGGAATTGGGTTTACACGGCCATTGACAGGCTTAGCTAGCCTGGCGAAAATACGAAATTTCGTATAATACAGTTATAGTGAAATATCTTTCAAGGGGCTGGCTAACCCCCTGTATCCCATATTTGGGCCATCATTTTTGGTGATGATGGGACCCCGGGAATGTCCAGTCGACCCTCAAAAGGAATTGGGTTTACACGGCCATGAACAGGCTTACTTACCCTGGCGAAAATACGAAATTTCGTATAATACAGTTATAATGGGAAATCTTTCAAAGGGGCTGGCTAACACCCTGTATCCCATATTTGGGCCTTCATATTTGGTGAGAATGGGGCTTCGGGAATGCCCAGTCGACCCTTAAAAGGAATTGGGTTTACACAGCCCTTAACAGGCTTCGCTAGCCTGGCGAAAATAGGAAATTTCGTATAATACAGTTATAATGGGAAATCTTTCAAGCGGCTGGCTAACACCCTGTATCCCATATTTGGGCCTTCATTTTTGGTGAGGATGGGGCCCCTGGAATGTCCAGTCGACCGTCAAAAGGAATTGGGTTTACACGGCCATGAACAGGCTTAGCTAGCCTGGCGAAAATTGGAAATTTCGTATAATACAGTTATAATGGGATATCTTTCAAGGGCTGGCTTATTCCCTGTATCCCATATATGGGCCTTCATGTTTGGTGAGGATGGGGCCCCGGGAATGCCCAGTCGACCCTCAAAAGGAATTAGGTTTACACGGCCATTAACAGGCTTAGCTAGCCTGGCGAATATAGAAAGTTTTGAATAATACAGTTATAATGGGATATCTTTCGAGGGGCTGATTTACCCCCTGTATCCCATATTTGGGCCTTCATATTTGGTGAGGATGGGGCCCTGGGAATGTCTAGTCGACCCACAAAAGGAATTGGGTTTACACGGCCATTAACAGGCTTAGCTAGCCTGGCGAAAATTGGAAATTTCGTATAATACTGTTATAATGGGATATCTTTCAAGGGGCTGGCTAACACCCTGTATCCCATATTTGGTCATTCATATTTGGTGAAGATGGGGCTCCGGGAATGCCCAGTCGACCCTCAAAAGGAATTGGGTTTACACGGCCATTGACAGGCTTAGCTAGCCTGGCGAAAATACGAAATTTCGTATAATACAGTTATAGTGAGATATCTTTCAAGGGGCTGGCTAACCCCCTGTATCCCATATTTGGGCCATCATTTTTGGTGATGATGGGGCCCCGGGAATGTCCAGTCGACCCTCAAAAGGAATTGGGTTTACACGGCCATGAACAGGCTTACTAGCCTGGCGAAAATACGAAATTTCGTATAATACAGTTATAATGGGAAATCTTTCAAAGGGGCTGGCTAACACCCTGTATCTCATATTTGGGCCTTCATATTTGGTGAGAATGGGGCCCCGGGAATGCCCAGTCGACCCTTAAAAGGAATTGGGTTTACATGGCCATTAACAGGCTTAGCTAGCCTGGCGGAAATAGGAAATTTCGTATAATACAGTTACAATGGGATATCTTTCAAGGGGCTGGCTAACACCCTGTATCCCATATTTGGTCCTTCATATTTGGTGAGGATGGGGCTCCGGGAATGCCCAGTCGACCCTTAAAAGGAATTGGGTTTACTCAGTCCTTAACAGGCTTCGCTAGCCTGGCGAATATAGGAAATTTCGTATAATACAGTTATAATGGGAAATCTTTCAAGGGGCTGGCTTACCCCCTGTATCCCATATTTGGGCCTTCATTTTTGGTGAGGATGGGGCCCCTGGAAGGTCGAGTCGACCGTCAAAAGGAATTGGGTTTACACGGCCATTAACAGGCTTAGCTAGCCTGGCGAAAATTGGAAATTTCGTATAATACAGTTATAATGGGATATCTTTCAAGGGCTGGCTAATTCCCTGTATCCCATATATGGGCCTTCATGTTTGGTGAGGATGGGGCCCCGGGAATGCCCAGTCGACCCTCAAAAGGAATTGGGTTTACACGGCCATTGACAGGCTTAGCTAGCCTGGCGAAAATACGAAATTTCGTATAATACAGTTATAGTGAAATATCTTTCAAGGGGCTGGCTAACCCCCTGTATCCCATATTTGGGCCATCATTTTTGGTGATGATGGGACCCCGGGAATGTCCAGTCGACCCTCAAAAGGAATTGGGTTTACACGGCCATGAACAGGCTTACTTACCCTGGCGAAAATACGAAATTTCGTATAATACAGTTATAATGGGAAATCTTTCAAAGGGGCTGGCTAACACCCTGTATCCCATATTTGGGCCTTCATATTTGGTGAGAATGGGGCTTCGGGAATGCCCAGTCGACCCTTAAAAGGAATTGGGTTTACACAGCCCTTAACAGGCTTCGCTAGCCTGGCGAAAATAGGAAATTTCGTATAATACAGTTATAATGGGAAATCTTTCAAGCGGCTGGCTAACACCCTGTATCCCATATTTGGGCCTTCATTTTTGGTGAGGATGGGGCCCCTGGAATGTCCAGTCGACCGTCAAAAGGAATTGGGTTTACACGGCCATGAACAGGCTTAGCTAGCCTGGCGAAAATTGGAAATTTCGTATAATACAGTTATAATGGGATATCTTTCAAGGGCTGGCTTATTCCCTGTATCCCATATATGGGCCTTCATGTTTGGTGAGGATGGGGCCCCGGGAATGCCCAGTCGACCCTCAAAAGGAATTAGGTTTACACGGCCATTAACAGGCTTAGCTAGCCTGGCGAATATAGAAAGTTTTGAATAATACAGTTATAATGGGATATCTTTCGAGGGGCTGATTTACCCCCTGTATCCCATATTTGGGCCTTCATATTTGGTGAGGATGGGGCCCTGGGAATGTCTAGTCGACCCACAAAAGGAATTGGGTTTACACGGCCATTAACAGGCTTAGCTAGCCTGGCGAAAATTGGAAATTTCGTATAATACTGTTATAATGGGATATCTTTCAAGGGGCTGGCTAACACCCTGTATCCCATATTTGGTCATTCATATTTGGTGAAGATGGGGCTCCGGGAATGCCCAGTCGACCCTCACAAGGAATTGGGTTTACACGGCCATCAACAGGCTAAGCTAGCCTGGCAAAAATACGAAATTTCGGATAATACAGTTATAATGGGATATCTTTCAAGGGGCTGGCTAACACCCTGTATCCCATATTTGGGCCTTCATATTTTTTGAGGATGGGGCTCCGGGAATGCCCAGTCGACCTTTGAAAGGAATTGGGTTTACACAGCCACTAACAGGCTTCGCTAGCCTGGCGAAAATAGGAAATTTCATAGAATACAGTTATAATGGGATATATTTCAAGGGGCTGGCTAACCCCCTGTATCCCATATTTGGGCCTTCATTTTTGGTGAGGATGGGGCCCCTGGAATGTCGAGTCGACCCTCAAAAGGAATTGGGTTTACACGGCCACGAACAGGCTTAGCTAGCCTGGCGAAAATTGGAAATTTCGTATAATACAGTTATAATGGGATATCTTTCAAGGGCTGGCTAACACCCTGTATCCCATATATGGGCCTTCATGTTTGGTGAGGATTGGGCCCCGGCAATGCCCAGTCGACCGTCAAAAGGAATTGGGTTTACACGGCCATTAACAGGCTTAGCTAGCCTGGCGAATATAGAAAGTTTTGAATAATACAGTTATAATGGGATATCTTTCGAGGGGCTGATTTACCCCCTGTATCCCATATTTGGGCCTTCATATTTGGTGAGGATGGGGCCCTGGGAATGTCTAGTCGACCCACAAAAGGAATTGGGTTTACACGGCCATTAACAGGCTTAGCTAGCCTGGCGAAAATTGGAAATTTCGTATAATACTGTTATAATGGGATATCTTTCAAGGGGCTGGCTAACACCCTGTATCCCATATTTGGTCATTCATATTTGGTGAAGATGGGGCTCCGGGAATGCCCAGTCGACCCTCACAAGGAATTGGGTTTACACGGCCATCAACAGGCTAAGCTAGCCTGGCAAAAATACGAAATTTCGGATAATACAGTTATAATGGGATATCTTTCAAGGGGCTGGCTAACACCCTGTATCCCATATTTGGGCCTTCATATTTTTTGAGGATGGGGCTCCGGGAATGCCCAGTCGACCTTTGAAAGGAATTGGGTTTACACAGCCACTAACAGGCTTCGCTAGCCTGGCGAAAATAGGAAATTTCATAGAATACAGTTATAATGGGATATATTTCAAGGGGCTGGCTAACCCCCTGTATCCCATATTTGGGCCTTCATTTTTGGTGAGGATGGGGCCCCTGGAATGTCGAGTCGACCCTCAAAAGAAATTGGGTTTACACGGCCACGAACAGGCTTAGCTAGCCTGGCGAAAATTGGAAATTTCGTATAATACAGTTATAATGGGATATCTTTCAAGGGCTGGCTAACACCCTGTATCCCATATATGGGCCTTCATGTTTGGTGAGGATTGGGCCCCGGCAATGCCCAGTCGACCGTCAAAAGGAATTGGGTTTACACGGCCATTAACAGGCTTAGCTAGCCTGGCGAATATAGGAAATTTTGAATAATACAGTTATAATGGGTTATCTTTCGAGGGGCTGGCTAACCCCCTGTATCCCATATTTGGGCCTTCATATTTGGTGAGGATGGGTCCCGGGGAATGCCCAGTCGACCCTCAAAGGAATTGGGTTTACACGGACATTAACAGGCTTAGCTAGCCTGGCGAAAATGGGAAATTTCGTTTAATACAGTTATAATGGGATATCTTTCAAGGGGCTGGCTAACCCTCTGCATCCCATATTTGGGCCTTCATATTTGGTGAGGATGGGGCCCCGGGAATTTCGGATAATTAACACGGCCATTAACAGGCTTAGCTAGCCTGGCGAATATAGGAAATTTTGAATAATACAGTTATAATGGGATATCTTTCAAGGGGCTGGCTAACCCCCTGTATCCCATATTTGGGCCTTCATATTTGGTGAGGATGGGGCCTCGGGAATGTCCAGTCGACCCTCAAAAGGAATTGGGTTTACACGGCCATTAACAGGCCAAGCAAGCCTGGCGAAAATAGTAAATTTCGTATAATACAGTTATAATGGTTTTTTTTTCAAGGGGCTGGCTAACACCCTGTATCCCATATTTGGGCCTTCATATTTAGTGAGGATGGGGTTCCGGGAACTCCTAGTCGACCCTCAAAAGGAATTGGGTTTACATTGCCATTAACAGGCAAAGCTAGCCTGGCGAAAATAGGAAATTTCGTATAATACAGTTATAGTGGCATATCTTTCGAGGGGCTGGCTTACCCCCTGTATCCCATATTTGTCCCTTCATATTTGGTGAGGATGGGGTCCCGGGAATGCCCAGTCGACTTTTAAAAAGGCATTGGGTTTACACGGCCATTAACATGCTTACCTAGCCTGGCGAAAATAGGAAATTTCGTATTATACAGTTATAGTGGGATTTCTGTCAAAGGGCTGGCTAACACCCTGTATCCCTATATATGGGTCTTCATTTTTGGAGGGGGTTAGGGCCCTGGAAATGTCCAGTCAAACCTCAAAAGGAATTGGGTTTACACGACCTCGAAGAGGCATAGCTAGCCTGGTGAACATAGTAATTTAGTATAATAAAGTTAAAATGGGAATATCATTGAAGGGGCTGGCTGTCCAGTCGACCCTCAAAAGGAATTTAGATTACACCTTATAGTCATAAATTTCATGTAAATGATTATAATCGGAATACTATATTAGGGAGTGACTTACATATTTATATTTTCTTATATCAAAGTGTGGTTCTTGGTGAAATCAATTGACATTTAAGACGGAGTTATTATTGTGAATGTATGAGGACATTTATATAATACAGTTACCACACTATTTATCTTAACCCTTTTTAAATTAAATATCAAAAGTAAGCAGAGATGAATAATTTGAGGTATTACATGTAATAATATTTGTATGTACATGTATGTAGTACGTTTTGATTTTTAGCTCACCTGAGCTGAAAGCTCAAGTGAGCTATTCTGATCACATTTTGTCTGTCGTCAGTTTGTCCGTCTCTCCGTCTGTCTGTAAACTTTTCACATTTTCAACATCTTCTCAAAAACCACAGGGCCATTTTCACCCAAACTTAGCACATACCATCCTTAGCCTAAGGGGATTCAAAGTTGTGAAAATTAAGGACCAAGCCCTCTTACAAGGAGAGATAATTAGGAATTAATGAGAATTTTCAAGAAATTTTCATAAATCTTCTTCTCAAGAACCATTTGGCCAGGAAAGCTGAAACTTATGTGAAAGCATACTCAGGTAGTGTAAATTCAAAGTTGTGAAAATCATGACCCCCGGGGGTAGTGTGGGGCCAAAATGGGGGGGTCGACTTTTTACATAGAAATATATAGAGTAAATCTTTAAAAATCTTCTCAAGAATCATTTGGCCAGGAAAGCTGAAACTTAGGTGGAAGCATCCTCAGGTAGTGTATATTTAAAGTTGTGAAAATCATTACCCCCAGGCGTAGAGTGGGGCCACAATTTGGGATTGAATTTCTACATAGGAATATATAGAATAAATCTTTAAAATTCGTCTTCTCAGAAACTAATAAGCCAGGAAAGCTGAAACTTGTTTGGAAGCATCCTCAGGTAGTGTAGATTCAAAGTTGTAAAAATCATGATTCCTGGGCGTAGAGTTGGGCCACAATGGTTGTGGAATTTTTACATAGGAATATTAAGAGTAAATCTTTAAAAATCTTCTTCGAAGAAACTAATCAGCCAGGTGATTATTTAATATTGCTTGGATTTTGGCTTCTGGATGATTCCTGGACGATTGGGTCTCTCAAGGGGTTCAGAGTTTGATGTAGGTTTATATCCCATGTATAAACAATTGTTTAAAATCTTTTTGAGAGCTGCAATGCTCAACATGTGATATTACTATAAAATAATCCTGTTGGAAAAGGGACTAATGATAATAAACATAAGAATGTCCAGTAAAAAAAAGGATTTTTATTTATACAGGATCTACATGTATTATACTACATTGTCCAGATAGTTTGTATTATGTCTCCATTAAGCTGATTTTATCATACCTATTGTTCCTCAGGTGAGCGATGTGGCCCATGGGCCTCTTGTTATAGTGTATAAAATCGATAACGAAACAAGAGGTTATGTAATATGATCTTTAATAGCTTGTACACGGTTGAACGAATATTTAAATCAATATGGGTCTTTGGTAGACTTGTGTTATCTATCAATACATATAACAGAGTTCACATGGTGTGCTATTTTATAACGATTCATATGCCATATGATGTATCATATATTATGTGAGTGTAATATAAAAATATGAAAAACCCCGGTGTGGCCACTTAATGTGTGTTGTGTCCTTGGACAAGGAACTTTATCTACATTTGTCTTAGTCCACAAAGATAAAAGTGGGTCCCGCCTCAGGCTGAAGTTAATCCGCGATAAACTGGTATCCCATATAGAGGGAGTCTATGATTTTCATCCGATTAGAATCACGGAAACCAGGGATAAAATAAAGACCCTCATTGGTCGGAGAAAGAATGAAAATATTATTAATAATGGAAATACGTCCATGAAGTTTATTAACATCTTTACAAATAATTAAATGCTTTGGTTGTGCTTTAATACCGCTGAGTCGGGAGAAACTGTTTTTATTTAAGATATAATAAATCTGTAACTAATATATTTCTTTCCAAGTTGAAACTAACTATTTACTAATCAACTATATTCGATAATTAATTTCTCATCATGTAATATTATTCAAAATGTGTATGTATTTTGACATGTCTATATATTGGTGTTTATATTTAATTATACATACATGTTTTAAATATATAAATAAACATGTATGCTAATGCTTTATGTCTGTAACCTTTCAATCATACAATCGCTTTCTCTTGTGGATATGTGTATTGTACATTATGAATGTGTATTGTAAAATCTTCCTGTTACCCCTATGAGGGTTGTGTATAATTAATAAATAACTTGAATTGAAATTCACAGCTTTAAAGAATAATTGTATCGAATTATTAAATTTTTATGATAGATTTTGAAGACTTGTTATAATTCATAAAAAAGGTATTTGCTTATCAAGATATAGGATATTTCTGGCACCCACATTCAAAACTGTTTAACAGATGCTACTTCCCTGATACATTCAATTTAGAACATGTGCAAACTAGGAATATATATAGCTAGGACAGCGCACAAGTGGTGACTCAAACGCTTCGGATTCGCAAGCTAGGTGATGGTAGTAGAAAAAATAACATCGAACGAAATTGATTTAAACCATGCCAATAGTGCAATATCAGTTAAAATCATGAAATAGATATTGGCACACCACATTTCGTTCTTTAAACGAAATGCTTTTGTATGTACAGCGGTGTGAAAAAGCCAAGAACCAAATGAAAAAAAAATATTTTAAGTTCTCACGAATTTGCTATATATGTTCAAACAAATAAATTCATTGATTTTAAAGACTAATTTAGAGTCAGTTAGACTATCGGATCTGGCAATGATGTAGATTACGAGGAGGAGGAGGGGGGTGCAGTAATCAATCCACTCATTTCCTGGATTGTCTGTTTTCTTTTAAACGATAAATTATTATATGCAAATAAATGCATACATTTACTATTTTTTGATATTTATACGATATCTGACATATTTTACTGACAGAATATGTTTTCCAATATATGATAATATAAGTTTTCCAAATCTATCACAATTTTTCAAGTCGATAAAGAGTGGGAGTATTTCTTTTGGCGTAGCGTGAATTTTTCTATCATAGTTACCAAAGAACAAACCTACGTTACCCTAGAATTGGCATCTCCATGGAGGGAGTCACCCCCCCCCCCGCCAAACAAAATTATATCTCAGACCCTAACCTTCGCGAGAGAAATTTTCTGCATCCGGGCATCGTCCTGTAAACTAAGTGGACATTTTACACCTGTGTATCCATGGTTTATATGTTGGTATAACAGAGAGAGAGAGAGAGAGAGAGAGAGAGAGAGAGAGAGAGAGAGAGAGAGAGGAGAGAGAGAGAGAGAGAGAGAGAGTTGGAGATAAAGAAGAGAGAGACAGACAGTCAGACAGAGAAAGAGAGAGAGAGTAAGAGAGAGACAGAGAGAGAGACAGAGAGACAGAGAGAGAGAGAGAGGGGGGTGCCTTCAAGATCAAGAAAAATTCACCCAAAAGGAGGGGTGAAATATAATTTTGTTTGCCGGGGGAGGGATCCTACCCTCTCCATCTAGATCTACGCATATAGTTGCCCACTCTAGGTACACTGATTTTTTCTTTGGTATCTATACAGATATAAATATAATGTCAATTGACAAAGTCATATACACATCGCCTCCTTTACATGGAAAAGTTGAAAAACATTGAGCAATTGGTCCAATAAAAGATATACTTCGGGTGTGTGTGTGGGAGGGGGGGTGTTATTGCTGATAATTAACTATTTGGAAGCATAGTGTTGATTAACCAGTTAAGAAATAAACAAGACTAGTCATTTTTTTGTCGTGCGCGGTTATTTTTACATATTGAAGTCTACCTTGACTTTTATGTCAACAAACTGATATGGTATTTTGGTAGGTGGCATGGGACAGTTTCGCACGAAAGACCCTGTCAAATTTTACAAAAAGGAGTAAATATGGGGCTTTGGTGGTTACTTGAAGGCCATAAATTGGTATAATATTTATTCACTTACGTTTTGGTGAGAATCAGCCCTTTTTATCAGATAAGAATAGAAAATGCGAAACTGTGGACTAAATTTTCACTTTCGATTTTATAATGAAACGGGGGGGGGGGGGGGGGAGACAGAACATGAAATCTCACTCGAAGGGAAACTGATCGATCTTTCCCATACTTGGAAACATGTTTTAAAAAATTTAAAACAAAATTGCATCTCGTATTTCAGCAAAGACAGAAGAAATAATAAGACATAAATATAAAAGAAATTTAGATAACAAAGCTACGTGTAAATTAAGGTGTATATAATTTATTTACAATTCATAATTAATCGCTACACCAACAAAAGACAGGGCATTCCCGGGGCCCCACCTCCTCCAAATATGAAGGCCCAAATATGGGATACAGGGTGTTAGCCAGCCCCTTGAAAGATATTCCATTATAACTGTATTATACGAAATTTAACATTTTCGCCAGGCTAGCTAAGCCTGTTAACGGTCGTGTAAACCCAATTCCTTTTGAGGGTCGACTGGGCATTCCCGGGGCCCCACTTCCTCCAAATATGAAGGCCCAAATATGGGATACAGGGTGTTAGCCAGCCCCTTTGAAAGATTTCCCATTATAACTGTATTATACGAAATTTCCCATTTTCGCCAGTCTAGCTAAGCCTGTTAACGGTCGTGTAAACCCAATTCCTTTTGAGGGTCGACTGGGCATTCCCGGGGCCCCACCTCCTCCAAATATGAAGGCCCAAATATGGGATACAGGGTGTTAGCCAGCCCCTTGAAAGATATCCCATTATAACTGTATTATACGTAATTTCCAATTTTCGCCAGGCTAGCTAAGCCTGTTAACGGTCGTGTAAACCCAATTCCTTTTGAGGGTCGACTGGGCATTCCCGGGGCCCCACCTCCTCCAAATATGAAGGCCCAAATATGGGATACAGGGTGTTAGCCAGCCCCTTGAAAGATATCCCATTATAACTGTATTATACGTAATTTCCCATTTTCGCCAGTCTAGCTAAGCCTGTTAACGGTCGTGTAAACCCAATTCCTTTTGAGGGTCGACTGGGCATTCCAGGGGCCCCACCTCCTCCAAATATGAAGGCCCAAATATGGGATACAGGGTGTTAGCCAGCCCCTTGAAAGATATCCCATTATAACTGTATTATACGTAATTTCCCATTTTCGCCAGGATAGCTAAGCCTGTTAACGGTCGTGTAAACCCAATTCCTTTTGAGGGTCGACTGGGCATTCCCGGGGCCCCACCTCCTCAAAATATGAAGGCCCAAATATGGGATACAGGGTGTTAGCCAGCCCCTTGAAAGATATCCCATTATAACTGTATTATACGAAATTTCCCATTTTCGCCAGGCTAGCTAAGCCTGTTAATGGTCGTGTAAACCCAATTCCTTTTGAGGGTCGACTGGGCATTTCCGGGGCCCCACCTCCTCCAAATTTGAAGGCCCAAATATGGGATACAGGGTGTTAGCCAGCCCCTTGAAAGATAACCCATTATATCTGTATTATACGTAATTTCCCATTTTCGCCAGTCTAGCTAAGCCTGTTAACGGTCCTGTAAACCCAATTCCTTTTGAGGGTCGACTGGGCATTCCCGGGGCCCCACCTCCTCCAAATATGAAGGCCCAAATATGGGATACAGGGTGTTAGCCAGCCCCTTGAAAGATATCCCATTATAACTGTATTATACGAAATTTCCAATTTTCGCCAGGCTAGCTAAGCCTGTTAACGGTCGTGTAAACCCAATTCCTTTTGAGGGTCGACTGGGCATTCCCGGGGCCCCACCTCCTCCAAATATGAAGGCCCAAATATGGGATACAGGGTGTTAGCCAGCCCCTTGAAAGATATCCCATTATAACTGTATTATACGTAATTTCCCATTTTCGCCAGTCTAGCTAAGCCTGTTAACGGTCGTGTAAACCCAATTCCTTTTGAGGGTCGACTGGGCATTCCCGGGGCCCCACCTCCTCTAAATATGAAGGCCCAAATATGGGATAAAGGGTGTTAGCCAGCCCCTTGAAAGATATCCCATTATAACTGTATTATACGAAATTTAACATTTTCGCCAGGCTAGCTAAGCCTGTTAACGGTCGTGTAAACCCAATTCCTTTTGAGGGTCGACTGGGCATTCCCGGGGCCCCACCTCCTCCAAATATAAGGGCCCAAATATGGGATACAGGGTGTTAGCCAGCCCCTTGAAAGATATCCCATTATAACTGTATTATACGTAATTTCCAATTTTCGCCAGGCTAGCTAAGCCTGTTAACGGTCGTGTAAACCCAATTCCTTTTGAGGGTCGACTGGGCATTCCCGGGGCCCCACCTCCTCCAAATATGAAGGCCCAAATATGGGATACAGGGTGTTAGCCAGCCCCTTGAAAGATATCCCATTATAACTGTATTATACGTAATTTCCCATTTTCGCCAGTCTAGCTAAGCCTGTTAACGGTCGTGTAAACCCAATTCCTTTTGAGGGTCGACTGGGCATTCCAGGGGCCCCACCTCCTCCAAATATGAAGGCCCAAATATGGGATACAGGGTGTTAGCCAGCCCCTTGAAAGATAACCCATTATATCTGTATTATACGTAATTTCCCATTTTCGCCAGTCTAGCTAAGCCTGTTAACGGTCCTGTAAACCCAATTCCTTTTGAGGGTCGACTGGGCATTCCCGGGGCCCCACCTCCTCCAAATATGAAGGCCCAAATATGGGATACAGGGTGTTAGCCAGCCCCTTGAAAGATATCCCATTATAACTGTATTATACGAAATTTCCAATTTTCGCCAGGCTAGCTAAGCCTGTTAACGGTCGTGTAAACCCAATTCCTTTTGAGGGTCGACTGGGCATTCCCGGGGCCCCACCTCCTCCAAATATGAAGGCCCAAATATGGGATACAGGGTGTTAGCCAGCCCCTTGAAAGATATCCCATTATAACTGTATTATACGTAATTTCCCATTTTCGCCAGTCTAGCTAAGCCTGTTAACGGTCGTGTAAACCCAATTCCTTTTGAGGGTCGACTGGGCATTCCCGGGGCCCCACCTCCTCTAAATATGAAGGCCCAAATATGGGATAAAGGGTGTTAGCCAGCCCCTTGAAAGATATCCCATTATAACTGTATTATACGAAATTTAACATTTTCGCCAGGCTAGCTAAGCCTGTTAACGGTCGTGTAAACCCAATTCCTTTTGAGGGTCGACTGGGCATTCCCGGGGCCCCACCTCCTCCAAATATAAGGGCCCAAATATGGGATACAGGGTGTTAGCCAGCCCCTTGAAAGATATCCCATTATAACTGTATTATACGTAATTTCCAATTTTCGCCAGGCTAGCTAAGCCTGTTAACGGTCGTGTAAACCCAATTCCTTTTGAGGGTCGACTGGGCATTCCCGGGGCCCCACCTCCTCCAAATATGAAGGCCCAAATATGGGATACAGGGTGTTAGCCAGCCCCTTGAAAGATATCCCATTATAACTGTATTATACGTAATTTCCCATTTTCGCCAGTCTAGCTAAGCCTGTTAACGGTCGTGTAAACCCAATTCCTTTTGAGGGTCGACTGGGCATTCCAGGGGCCCCACCTCCTCCAAATATGAAGGCCCAAATATGGGATACAGGGTGTTAGCCAGCCCCTTGAAAGATATCCCATTATAACTGTATTATACGTAATTTCCCATTTTCGCCAGGATAGCTAAGCCTGTTAACGGTCGTGTAAACCCAATTCCTTTTGAGGGTCGACTGGGCATTCCCGGGGCCCCACCTCCTCCAAATATGAAGGCCCAAATATGGGATACAGGGTGTTAGCCAGCCCCTTGAAAGATATCCCATTATAACTGTATTATACGTAATTTCCCATTTTCGCCAGGCTAGCTAAGCGTGTTAATGGTCGTGTAAACCCAATTCCTTTTGAGGGTCGACTGGGCATTTCCGGGGCCCCACCTCCTCCAAATTTGAAGGCCCAAATATGGGATACAGGGTGTTAGCCAGCCCCTTGAAAGATAACCCATTATATCTGTATTATACGTAATTTCCCATTTTCGCCAGTCTAGCTAAGCCTGTTAACGGTCCTGTAAACCCAATTCCTTTTGAGGGTCGACTGGGCATTCCCGGGGCCCCACCTCCTCCAAATATGAAGGCCCAAATATGGGATACAGGGTGTTAGCCAGCCCCTTGAAAGATATCCCATTATAACTGTATTATACGAAATTTCCAATTTTCGCCAGGCTAGCTAAGCCTGTTAACGGTCGTGTAAACCCAATTCCTTTTGAGGGTCGACTGGGCATTCCCGGGGCCCCACCTCCTCCAAATATGAAGGCCCAAATATGGGATACAGGGTGTTAGCCAGCCCCTTGAAAGATATCCCATTATAACTGTATTATACGTAATTTCCCATTTTCGCCAGTCTAGCTAAGCCTGTTAACGGTCGTGTAAACCCAATTCCTTTTGAGGGTCGACTGGGCATTCCCGGGGCCCCACCTCCTCTAAATATGAAGGCCCAAATATGGGATAAAGGGTGTTAGCCAGCCCCTTGAAAGATATCCCATTATAACTGTATTATACGAAATTTAACATTTTCGCCAGGCTAGCTAAGCCTGTTAACGGTCGTGTAAACCCAATTCCTTTTGAGGGTCGACTGGGCATTCCCGGGGCCCCACCTCCTCCAAATATAAGGGCCCAAATATGGGATACAGGGTGTTAGCCAGCCCCTTGAAAGATTTACCATTATAACTGTATTATACGAAATTTCCCATTTTCGCCAGGCTAGCTAAGCCTGTTAACGGTCGTGTAAACCCAATTCCTTTTGAGGGTCGACTGGGCATTCCCGGGGCCCCACCTCCTCCAAATATGAAGGCCCAAATATGAGATACAGGGTGTTAGCCAGCCCCTTGAAAGATATCCCATTATAACTGTATTATACGTAATTTCCCATTTTCGCCAGGCTAGCTAAGCCTGTTAACGGTCGTGTAAACCCAATTCCTTTTGAGGGTCGACTGGGCATTCCAGGGGCCCCACCTCCTCCAAATATGAAGGCCCAAATATGGGATACAGGGTGTTAGCCAGCCCCTTGAAAGATATCCCATTATAACTGTATTATACGTAATTTCCCATTTTCGCCAGGATAGCTAAGCCTGTTAACGGTCGTGTAAACCCAATTCCTTTTGAGGGTCGACTGGGCATTCCCGGGGCCCCACCTCCTCCAAATATGAAGGCCCAAATATGGGATACAGGGTGTAAGCCAGCCCCGTGAAAGATATCCCATTATAACTGTATTATACGAAATTTCCCATTTTCGCCAGGCTAGCTAAGCCTGTTAACGGTCGTGTAAACCCAATTCCTTTTGAGGGTCGACTGGGCATTCCCGGGGCCCCACTTCCTCCAAATATGAAGGCCCAAATATGGGATACAGGGTGTTAGCCAGCCCCTTGGAAGATATCCCATTATAACTGTATTATACGTTATTTCCCATTTTCGCCAGGCTAGCTAAGTCTGTTAACGGTCGTGTAAACCCAATTCCTTTTGAGGGTCGACTGGACATTCCCGGGGCCCCACCTCCTCCAAATATGAAGGCCCAAATATGGGATACAGGGTGTTAGCCAGCCCCTTGAAAGATATTCCTTTATAACTGTATTATACGAAATTTAACATTTTCGCCAGGCTAGCTAAGCCTGTTAACGGTCGTGTAAACCCAATTCCTTTTGAGGGTCGACTGGGCATTCCCGGGGCCCCACTTCCTCCAAATATGAAGGCCCAAATATGGGATACAGGGTGTTAGCCAGCCCCTTTGAAAGATTTCCCATTATAACTGTATTATACGAAATTTCCCATTTTCGCCAGTCTAGCTAAGCCTGTTAACGGTCGTGTAAACCCAATTCCTTTTGAGGGTCGACTGGGCATTCCCGGGGCCCCACCTCCTCCAAATATGAAGGCCCAAATATGGGATACAGGGTGTTAGCCAGCCCCTTGAAAGATATCCCATTATAACTGTATTATACGTAATTTCCAATTTTCGCCAGGCTAGCTAAGCCTGTTAACGGTCGTGTAAACCCAATTCCTTTTGAGGGTCGACTGGGCATTCCCGGGGCCCCACCTCCTCCAAATATGAAGGCCCAAATATGGGATACAGGGTGTTAGCCAGCCCCTTGAAAGATATCCCATTATAACTGTATTATACGTAATTTCCCATTTTCGCCAGTCTAGCTAAGCCTGTTAACGGTCGTGTAAACCCAATTCCTTTTGAGGGTCGACTGGGCATTCCAGGGGCCCCACCTCCTCCAAATATGAAGGCCCAAATATGGGATACAGGGTGTTAGCCAGCCCCTTGAAAGATATCCCATTATAACTGTATTATACGTAATTTCCCATTTTCGCCAGGATAGCTAAGCCTGTTAACGGTCGTGTAAACCCAATTCCTTTTGAGGGTCGACTGGGCATTCCCGGGGCCCCACCTCCTCAAAATATGAAGGCCCAAATATGGGATACAGGGTGTTAGCCAGCCCCTTGAAAGATATTCCATTATAACTGTATTATACGAAATTTAACATTTTCGCCAGGCTAGCTAAGCCTGTTAACGGTCGTGTAAACCCAATTCCTTTTGAGGGTCGACTGGGCATTCCCGGGGCCCCACTTCCTCCAAATATGAAGGCCCAAATATGGGATACAGGGTGTTAGCCAGCCCCTTTGAAAGATTTCCCATTATAACTGTATTATACGAAATTTCCCATTTTCGCCAGTCTAGCTAAGCCTGTTAACGGTCGTGTAAACCCAATTCCTTTTGAGGGTCGACTGGGCATTCCCGGGGCCCCACCTCCTCCAAATATGAAGGCCCAAATATGGGATACAGGGTGTTAGCCAGCCCCTTGAAAGATATCCCATTATAACTGTATTATACGTAATTTCCAATTTTCGCCAGGCTAGCTAAGCCTGTTAACGGTCGTGTAAACCCAATTCCTTTTGAGGGTCGACTGGGCATTCCCGGGGCCCCACCTCCTCCAAATATGAAGGCCCAAATATGGGATACAGGGTGTTAGCCAGCCCCTTGAAAGATATCCCATTATAACTGTATTATACGTAATTTCCCATTTTCGCCAGTCTAGCTAAGCCTGTTAACGGTCGTGTAAACCCAATTCCTTTTGAGGGTCGACTGGGCATTCCAGGGGCCCCACCTCCTCCAAATATGAAGGCCCAAATATGGGATACAGGGTGTTAGCCAGCCCCTTGAAAGATATCCCATTATAACTGTATTATACGTAATTTCCCATTTTCGCCAGGATAGCTAAGCCTGTTAACGGTCGTGTAAACCCAATTCCTTTTGAGGGTCGACTGGGCATTCCCGGGGCCCCACCTCCTCAAAATATGAAGGCCCAAATATGGGATACAGGGTGTTAGCCAGCCCCTTGAAAGATATCCCATTATAACTGTATTATACGAAATTTCCCATTTTCGCCAGGCTAGCTAAGCCTGTTAATGGTCGTGTAAACCCAATTCCTTTTGAGGGTCGACTGGGCATTTCCGGGGCCCCACCTCCTCCAAATTTGAAGGCCCAAATATGGGATACAGGGTGTTAGCCAGCCCCTTGAAAGATAACCCATTATATCTGTATTATACGTAATTTCCCATTTTCGCCAGTCTAGCTAAGCCTGTTAACGGTCCTGTAAACCCAATTCCTTTTGAGGGTCGACTGGGCATTCCCGGGGCCCCACCTCCTCCAAATATGAAGGCCCAAATATGGGATACAGGGTGTTAGCCAGCCCCTTGAAAGATATCCCATTATAACTGTATTATACGAAATTTCCAATTTTCGCCAGGCTAGCTAAGCCTGTTAACGGTCGTGTAAACCCAATTCCTTTTGAGGGTCGACTGGGCATTCCCGGGGCCCCACCTCCTCCAAATATGAAGGCCCAAATATGGGATACAGGGTGTTAGCCAGCCCCTTGAAAGATATCCCATTATAACTGTATTATACGTAATTTCCCATTTTCGCCAGTCTAGCTAAGCCTGTTAACGGTCGTGTAAACCCAATTCCTTTTGAGGGTCGACTGGGCATTCCCGGGGCCCCACCTCCTCTAAATATGAAGGCCAAAATATGGGATAAAGGGTGTTAGCCAGCCCCTTGAAAGATATCCCATTATAACTGTATTATACGAAATTTAACATTTTCGCCAGGCTAGCTAAGCCTGTTAACGGTCGTGTAAACCCAATTCCTTTTGAGGGTCGACTGGGCATTCCCGGGGCCCCACCTCCTCCAAATATAAGGGCCCAAATATGGGATACAGGGTGTTAGCCAGCCCCTTGAAAGATATCCCATTATAACTGTATTATACGTAATTTCCAATTTTCGCCAGGCTAGCTAAGCCTGTTAACGGTCGTGTAAACCCAATTCCTTTTGAGGGTCGACTGGGCATTCCCGGGGCCCCACCTCCTCCAAATATGAAGGCCCAAATATGGGATACAGGGTGTTAGCCAGCCCCTTGAAAGATATCCCATTATAACTGTATTATACGTAATTTCCCATTTTCGCCAGTCTAGCTAAGCCTGTTAACGGTCGTGTAAACCCAATTCCTTTTGAGGGTCGACTGGGCATTCCAGGGGCCCCACCTCCTCCAAATATGAAGGCCCAAATATGGGATACAGGGTGTTAGCCAGCCCCTTGAAAGATAACCCATTATATCTGTATTATACGTAATTTCCCATTTTCGCCAGTCTAGCTAAGCCTGTTAACGGTCCTGTAAACCCAATTCCTTTTGAGGGTCGACTGGGCATTCCCGGGGCCCCACCTCCTCCAAATATGAAGGCCCAAATATGGGATACAGGGTGTTAGCCAGCCCCTTGAAAGATATCCCATTATAACTGTATTATACGAAATTTCCAATTTTCGCCAGGCTAGCTAAGCCTGTTAACGGTCGTGTAAACCCAATTCCTTTTGAGGGTCGACTGGGCATTCCCGGGGCCCCACCTCCTCCAAATATGAAGGCCCAAATATGGGATACAGGGTGTTAGCCAGCCCCTTGAAAGATATCCCATTATAACTGTATTATACGTAATTTCCCATTTTCGCCAGTCTAGCTAAGCCTGTTAACGGTCGTGTAAACCCAATTCCTTTTGAGGGTCGACTGGGCATTCCCGGGGCCCCACCTCCTCTAAATATGAAGGCCCAAATATGGGATAAAGGGTGTTAGCCAGCCCCTTGAAAGATATCCCATTATAACTGTATTATACGAAATTTAACATTTTCGCCAGGCTAGCTAAGCCTGTTAACGGTCGTGTAAACCCAATTCCTTTTGAGGGTCGACTGGGCATTCCCGGGGCCCCACCTCCTCCAAATATAAGGGCCCAAATATGGGATACAGGGTGTTAGCCAGCCCCTTGAAAGATATCCCATTATAACTGTATTATACGTAATTTCCAATTTTCGCCAGGCTAGCTAAGCCTGTTAACGGTCGTGTAAACCCAATTCCTTTTGAGGGTCGACTGGGCATTCCCGGGGCCCCACCTCCTCCAAATATGAAGGCCCAAATATGGGATACAGGGTGTTAGCCAGCCCCTTGAAAGATATCCCATTATAACTGTATTATACGTAATTTCCCATTTTCGCCAGTCTAGCTAAGCCTGTTAACGGTCGTGTAAACCCAATTCCTTTTGAGGGTCGACTGGGCATTCCAGGGGCCCCACCTCCTCCAAATATGAAGGCCCAAATATGGGATACAGGGTGTTAGCCAGCCCCTTGAAAGATATCCCATTATAACTGTATTATACGTAATTTCCCATTTTCGCCAGGATAGCTAAGCCTGTTAACGGTCGTGTAAACCCAATTCCTTTTGAGGGTCGACTGGGCATTCCCGGGGCCCCACCTCCTCAAAATATGAAGGCCCAAATATGGGATACAGGGTGTTAGCCAGCCCCTTGAAAGATATCCCATTATAACTGTATTATACGAAATTTCCCATTTTCGCCAGGCTAGCTAAGCGTGTTAATGGTCGTGTAAACCCAATTCCTTTTGAGGGTCGACTGGGCATTCCCGGGGCCCCACCTCCTCCAAATTTGAAGGCCCAAATATGGGATACAGGGTGTTAGCCAGCCCCTTGAAAGATAACCCATTATATCTGTATTATACGTAATTTCCCATTTTCGCCAGTCTAGCTAAGCCTGTTAACGGTCCTGTAAACCCAATTCCTTTTGAGGGTCGACTGGGCATTCCCGGGGCCCCACCTCCTCCAAATATGAAGGCCCAAATATGGGATACAGGGTGTTAGCCAGCCCCTTGAAAGATATCCCATTATAACTGTATTATACGAAATTTCCAATTTTCGCCAGGCTAGCTAAGCCTGTTAACGGTCGTGTAAACCCAATTCCTTTTGAGGGTCGACTGGGCATTCCCGGGGCCCCACCTCCTCCAAATATGAAGGCCCAAATATGGGATACAGGGTGTTAGCCAGCCCCTTGAAAGATATCCCATTATAACTGTATTATACGTAATTTCCCATTTTCGCCAGTCTAGCTAAGCCTGTTAACGGTCGTGTAAACCCAATTCCTTTTGAGGGTCGACTGGGCATTCCCGGGGCCCCACCTCCTCTAAATATGAAGGCCCAAATATGGGATAAAGGGTGTTAGCCAGCCCCTTGAAAGATATCCCATTATAACTGTATTATACGAAATTTAACATTTTCGCCAGGCTAGCTAAGCCTGTTAACGGTCGTGTAAACCCAATTCCTTTTGAGGGTCGACTGGGCATTCCCGGGGCCCCACCTCCTCCAAATATAAGGGCCCAAATATGGGATACAGGGTGTTAGCCAGCCCCTTGAAAGATTTACCATTATAACTGTATTATACGAAATTTCCCATTTTCGCCAGGCTAGCTAAGCCTGTTAACGGTCGTGTAAACCCAATTCCTTTTGAGGGTCGACTGGGCATTCCCGGGGCCCCACCTCCTCCAAATATGAAGGCCCAAATATGAGATACAGGGTGTTAGCCAGCCCCTTGAAAGATATCCCATTATAACTGTATTATACGTAATTTCCCATTTTCGCCAGGCTAGCTAAGCGTGTTAACGGTCGTGTAAACCCAATTCCTTTTGAGGGTCGACTGGGCATTCCAGGGGCCCCACCTCCTCCAAATATGAAGGCCCAAATATGGGATACAGGGTGTTAGCCAGCCCCTTGAAAGATATCCCATTATAACTGTATTATACGTAATTTCCCATTTTCGCCAGTCTAGCTAAGCCTGTTAACGGTCCTGTAAACCCAATTCCTTTTGAGGGTCGACTGGGCATTCCCGGGGCCCCACCTCCTCCAAATATGAAGGCCCAAATATGGGATACAGGGTGTTAGCCAGCCCCTTGAAAGATATCCCATTATAACTGTATTATACGAAATTTCCAATTTTCGCCAGGCTAGCTAAGCCTGTTAACGGTCGTGTAAACCCAATTCCTTTTGAGGGTCGACTGGGCATTCCCGGGGCCCCACCTCCTCCAAATATGAAGGCCCAAATATGGGATACAGGGTGTTAGCCAGCCCCTTGAAAGATATCCCATTATAACTGTATTATACGTAATTTCCCATTTTCGCCAGTCTAGCTAAGCCTGTTAACGGTCGTGTAAACCCAATTCCTTTTGAGGGTCGACTGGGCATTCCCGGGGCCCCACCTCCTCTAAATATGAAGGCCCAAATATGGGATAAAGGGTGTTAGCCAGCCCCTTGAAAGATATCCCATTATAACTGTATTATACGAAATTTAACATTTTCGCCAGGCTAGCTAAGCCTGTTAACGGTCGTGTAAACCCAATTCCTTTTGAGGGTCGACTGGGCATTCCCGGGGCCCCACCTCCTCCAAATATAAGGGCCCAAATATGGGATACAGGGTGTTAGCCAGCCCCTTGAAAGATTTACCATTATAACTGTATTATACGAAATTTCCCATTTTCGCCAGGCTAGCTAAGCCTGTTAACGGTCGTGTAAACCCAATTCCTTTTGAGGGTCGACTGGGCATTCCCGGGGCCCCACCTCCTCCAAATATGAAGGCCCAAATATGAGATACAGGGTGTTAGCCAGCCCCTTGAAAGATATCCCATTATAACTGTATTATACGTAATTTCCCATTTTCGCCAGGCTAGCTAAGCCTGTTAACGGTCGTGTAAACCCAATTCCTTTTGAGGGTCGACTGGGCATTCCAGGGGCCCCACCTCCTCCAAATATGAAGGCCCAAATATGGGATACAGGGTGTTAGCCAGCCCCTTGAAAGATATCCCATTATAACTGTATTATACGTAATTTCCCATTTTCGCCAGGATAGCTAAGCCTGTTAACGGTCGTGTAAACCCAATTCCTTTTGAGGGTCGACTGGGCATTCCCGGGGCCCCACCTCCTCCAAATATGAAGGCCCAAATATGGGATACAGGGTGTAAGCCAGCCCCGTGAAAGATATCCCATTATAACTGTATTATACGAAATTTCCCATTTTCGCCAGGCTAGCTAAGCCTGTTAACGGTCGTGTAAACCCAATTCCTTTTGAGGGTCGACTGGGCATTCCCGGGGCCCCACTTCCTCCAAATATGAAGGCCCAAATATGGGATACAGGGTGTTAGCCAGCCCCTTGGAAGATATCCCATTATAACTGTATTATACGTTATTTCCCATTTTCGCCAGGCTAGCTAAGTCTGTTAACGGTCGTGTAAACCCAATTCCTTTTGAGGGTCGACTGGACATTCCCGGGGCCCCACCTCCTCCAAATATGAAGGCCCAAATATGGGATACAGGGTGTTAGCCAGCCCCTTGAAAGATATTCCTTTATAACTGTATTATACGAAATTTAACATTTTCGCCAGGCTAGCTAAGCCTGTTAACGGTCGTGTAAACCCAATTCCTTTTGAGGGTCGACTGGGCATTCCCGGGGCCCCACTTCCTCTAAATATGAAGGCCCAAATATGGGATACAGGGTGTTAGCCAGCCCCTTTGAAAGATTTCCCATTATAACTGTATTATACGAAATTTCCCATTTTCGCCAGTCTAGCTAAGCCTGTTAACGGTCGTGTAAACCCAATTCCTTTTGAGGGTCGACTGGGCATTCCCGGGGCCCCACCTCCTCCAAATATGAAGGCCCAAATATGGGATACAGGGTGTTAGCCAGCCCCTTGAAAGATATCCCATTATAACTGTATTATACGTAATTTCCAATTTTCGCCAGGCTAGCTAAGCCTGTTAACGGTCGTGTAAACCCAATTCCTTTTGAGGGTCGACTGGGCATTCCCGGGGCCCCACCTCCTCCAAATATGAAGGCCCAAATATGGGATACAGGGTGTTAGCCAGCCCCTTGAAAGATATCCCATTATAACTGTATTATACGTAATTTCCCATTTTCGCCAGTCTAGCTAAGCCTGTTAACGGTCGTGTAAACCCAATTCCTTTTGAGGGTCGACTGGGCATTCCAGGGGCCCCACCTCCTCCAAATATGAAGGCCCAAATATGGGATACAGGGTGTTAGCCAGCCCCTTGAAAGATATCCCATTATAACTGTATTATACGTAATTTCCCATTTTCGCCAGGATAGCTAAGCCTGTTAACGGTCGTGTAAACCCAATTCCTTTTGAGGGTCGACTGGGCATTCCCGGGGCCCCACCTCCTCAAAATATGAAGGCCCAAATATGGGATACAGGGTGTTAGCCAGCCCCTTGAAAGATATCCCATTATAACTGTATTATACGAAATTTCCCATTTTCGCCAGGCTAGCTAAGCCTGTTAATGGTCGTGTAAACCCAATTCCTTTTGAGGGTCGACTGGGCATTTCCGGGGCCCCACCTCCTCCAAATTTGAAGGCCCAAATATGGGATACAGGGTGTTAGCCAGCCCCTTGAAAGATAACCCATTATATCTGTATTATACGTAATTTCCCATTTTCGCCAGTCTAGCTAAGCCTGTTAACGGTCCTGTAAACCCAATTCCTTTTGAGGGTCGACTGGGCATTCCCGGGGCCCCACCTCCTCCAAATATGAAGGCCCAAATATGGGATACAGGGTGTTAGCCAGCCCCTTGAAAGATATCCCATTATAACTGTATTATACGAAATTTCCAATTTTCGCCAGGCTAGCTAAGCCTGTTAACGGTCGTGTAAACCCAATTCCTTTTGAGGGTCGACTGGGCATTCCCGGGGCCCCACCTCCTCCAAATATGAAGGCCCAAATATGGGATACAGGGTGTTAGCCAGCCCCTTGAAAGATATCCCATTATAACTGTATTATACGTAATTTCCCATTTTCGCCAGTCTAGCTAAGCCTGTTAACGGTCGTGTAAACCCAATTCCTTTTGAGGGTCGACTGGGCATTCCCGGGGCCCCACCTCCTCTAAATATGAAGGCCCAAATATGGGATAAAGGGTGTTAGCCAGCCCCTTGAAAGATATCCCATTATAACTGTATTATACGAAATTTAACATTTTCGCCAGGCTAGCTAAGCCTGTTAACGGTCGTGTAAACCCAATTCCTTTTGAGGGTCGACTGGGCATTCCCGGGGCCCCACCTCCTCCAAATATAAGGGCCCAAATATGGGATACAGGGTGTTAGCCAGCCCCTTGAAAGATTTACCATTATAACTGTATTATACGAAATTTCCCATTTTCGCCAGGCTAGCTAAGCCTGTTAACGGTCGTGTAAACCCAATTCCTTTTGAGGGTCGACTGGGCATTCCCGGGGCCCCACCTCCTCCAAATATGAAGGCCCAAATATGAGATACAGGGTGTTAGCCAGCCCCTTGAAAGATATCCCATTATAACTGTATTATACGTAATTTCCCATTTTCGCCAGGCTAGCTAAGCCTGTTAACGGTCGTGTAAACCCAATTCCTTTTGAGGGTCGACTGGGCATTCCAGGGGCCCCACCTCCTCCAAATATGAAGGCCCAAATATGGGATACAGGGTGTTAGCCAGCCCCTTGAAAGATATCCCATTATAACTGTATTATACGTAATTTCCCATTTTCGCCAGGATAGCTAAGCCTGTTAACGGTCGTGTAAACCCAATTCCTTTTGAGGGTCGACTGGGCATTCCCGGGGCCCCACCTCCTCCAAATATGAAGGCCCAAATATGGGATACAGGGTGTAAGCCAGCCCCGTGAAAGATATCCCATTATAACTGTATTATACGAAATTTCCCATTTTCGCCAGGCTAGCTAAGCCTGTTAACGGTCGTGTAAACCCAATTCCTTTTGAGGGTCGACTGGGCATTCCCGGGGCCCCACTTCCTCCAAATATGAAGGCCCAAATATGGGATACAGGGTGTTAGCCAGCCCCTTGGAAGATATCCCATTATAACTGTATTATACGTTATTTCCCATTTTCGCCAGGCTAGCTAAGTCTGTTAACGGTCGTGTAAACCCAATTCCTTTTGAGGGTCGACTGGACATTCCCGGGGCCCCACCTCCTCCAAATATGAAGGCCCAAATATGGGATACAGGGTGTTAGCCAGCCCCTTGAAAGATATTCCATTATAACTGTATTATACGAAATTTAACATTTTCGCCAGGCTAGCTAAGCCTGTTAACGGTCGTGTAAACCCAATTCCTTTTGAGGGTCGACTGGGCATTCCCGGGGCCCCACTTCCTCCAAATATGAAGGCCCAAATATGGGATACAGGGTGTTAGCCAGCCCCTTTGAAAGATTTCCCATTATAACTGTATTATACGAAATTTCCCATTTTCGCCAGTCTAGCTAAGCCTGTTAACGGTCGTGTAAACCCAATTCCTTTTGAGGGTCGACTGGGCATTCCCGGGGCCCCACCTCCTCCAAATATGAAGGCCCAAATATGGGATACAGGGTGTTAGCCAGCCCCTTGAAAGATATCCCATTATAACTGTATTATACGTAATTTCCAATTTTCGCCAGGCTAGCTAAGCCTGTTAACGGTCGTGTAAACCCAATTCCTTTTGAGGGTCGACTGGGCATTCCCGGGGCCCCACCTCCTCCAAATATGAAGGCCCAAATATGGGATACAGGGTGTTAGCCAGCCCCTTGAAAGATATCCCATTATAACTGTATTATACGTAATTTCCCATTTTCGCCAGTCTAGCTAAGCCTGTTAACGGTCGTGTAAACCCAATTCCTTTTGAGGGTCGACTGGGCATTCCAGGGGCCCCACCTCCTCCAAATATGAAGGCCCAAATATGGGATACAGGGTGTTAGCCAGCCCCTTGAAAGATATCCCATTATAACTGTATTATACGTAATTTCCCATTTTCGCCAGGATAGCTAAGCCTGTTAACGGTCGTGTAAACCCAATTCCTTTTGAGGGTCGACTGGGCATTCCCGGGTCCCCACCTCCTCAAAATATGAAGGCCCAAATATGGGATACAGGGTGTTAGCCAGCCCCTTGAAAGATATCCCATTATAACTGTATTATACGAAATTTCCCATTTTCGCCAGGCTAGCTAAGCCTGTTAATGGTCGTGTAAACCCAATTCCTTTTGAGGGTCGACTGGGCATTTCCGGGGCCCCACCTCCTCCAAATTTGAAGGCCCAAATATGGGATACAGGGTGTTAGCCAGCCCCTTGAAAGATAACCCATTATATCTGTATTATACGTAATTTCCCATTTTCGCCAGTCTAGCTAAGCCTGTTAACGGTCCTGTAAACCCAATTCCTTTTGAGGGTCGACTGGGCATTCCCGGGGCCCCACTTCCTCCAAATATGAAGGCCCAAATATGGGATACAGGGTGTTAGCCAGCCCCTTGAAAGATATCCCATTATAACTGTATTATACGAAATTTCCAATTTTCGCCAGGCTAGCTAAGCCTGTTAACGGTCGTGTAAACCCAATTCCTTTTGAGGGTCGACTGGGCATTCCCGGGGCCCCACCTCCTCCAAATATGAAGGCCCAAATATGGGATACAGGGTGTTAGCCAGCCCCTTGAAAGATATCCCATTATAACTGTATTATACGTAATTTCCCATTTTCGCCAGTCTAGCTAAGCCTGTTAACGGTCGTGTAAACCCAATTCCTTTTGAGGGTCGACTGGGCATTCCCGGGGCCCCACCTCCTCTAAATATGAAGGCCCAAATATGGGATAAAGGGTGTTAGCCAGCCCCTTGAAAGATATCCCATTATAACTGTATTATACGAAATTTAACATTTTCGCCAGGCTAGCTAAGCCTGTTAACGGTCGTGTAAACCCAATTCCTTTTGAGGGTCGACTGGGCATTCCCGGGGCCCCACCTCCTCCAAATATAAGGGCCCAAATATGGGATACAGGGTGTTAGCCAGCCCCTTGAAAGATATCCCATTATAACTGTATTATACGTAATTTCCAATTTTCGCCAGGCTAGCTAAGCCTGTTAACGGTCGTGTAAACCCAATTCCTTTTGAGGGTCGACTGGGCATTCCCGGGGCCCCACCTCCTCCAAATATGAAGGCCCAAATATGGGATACAGGGTGTTAGCCAGCCCCTTGAAAGATATCCCATTATAACTGTATTATACGTAATTTCCCATTTTCGCCAGTCTAGCTAAGCCTGTTAACGGTCGTGTAAACCCAATTCCTTTTGAGGGTCGACTGGGCATTCCAGGGGCCCCACCTCCTCCAAATATGAAGGCCCAAATATGGGATACAGGGTGTTAGCCAGCCCCTTGAAAGATAACCCATTATATCTGTATTATACGTAATTTCCCATTTTCGCCAGTCTAGCTAA
>CM035820.1:20108577-20151077 GCA_020458035.1 Magallana ariakensis
ATTTACTCAATATATTCATACGTAAAAATTCAACCCCCCATTGTGGCCCCACCCTACCCCCGGGGGTCATGATTTTCACAACTTTGAATTTACACTACCTGAGGATGCTTCCACACAAGTTTTAGCTTTCCTGGCCGAACGGTTCTTGAGAAGAAGATTTTTGAAAATTTCTCAATTTTTAAAAATAAATTCTAATTATCTCCCCTTTGAAAAGGGCGTGATCCTTAATTTTCACAACTTTGAATCCCCTTTGCCTAAGGGTGCTTTGTGCCAAGTTTGGTTAAAATTGGCCCAGTAGTTTTTGAGGAGATGTCAAAAATGTGAAAAGTTTACAGACAGACGGACGGACAGACGGACCGACAGACGGAAGACAGACAAAATGTGATCAGAAAAGCTCACTTGAGCTTTCAGCTCAGGTGAGCTAAAAATATATATTATGTTATATTTCTCTGAATTTCATTCATATGTAATCATTTATTTAAAACAGTAATTATTGCAATAATATTACCTGAATAATTCAGCAGAAAGAAAGAAATATATTCACCTTTTTCGAATGTCAGCAACGTCTGGAAATTTTGGTTTAGAATAAACAAATATGCTGGGGCCTTTGTCCTTGCAGCCTTCTTCGAAATGACAGAGCTCTACATATGCGGTCCCCTTCGTTCCAATCTCTGTCAGCACGTCTAAATTGACACAAATAAAATTGTAAACGAAATCTGTGCACTCTCGAAGCATCAGGATGGTTTCAGGTCGTTACTTTCAGTTTCAGTTCGAATTTTCTTGAAATTTAATTTAATGAAATTTTCAATGTTTTTCAAAAGGAAGCCCCTAAAACGTACCTGCAGATATCTATCCACTTCTTTCTTAATTTTACATTGGTTGGAAAACGAAAGAGATGGCACTGTGTGTCGTTCTTACTATGTTGATATTTTGATACTATTTTGATATAAGATATGCTTCACGGAGCATGTCAGTTTTTAATTTTGTATATTTTGTACGCATTTTTCCTTATTAAGAAAATGTACCGTTTAAGTGCATAAAAATAAACGATATTTCATATGACATCACGATAACTTATGAAGGGCATTTTGTGAAAGTTTCGATTAAATTGAAGAATTTCTGACCGTTTTATCGCCGAATTTGGACGAACAACGCTTGAAAAATGAGTCAAAAATGTTGACGTCAATTGACATCTTGGAGCACCGGGCCCCATGATCATGAAGCAGTCTTAGACTTCAGTCAAAACTTGTACACTGTCTTGTACACTGTTTTGTGAATGAATACATCGAAAAAAGTAATGATTTTATAACGTGCCTCTATATTACGTTGATAGTTAAATATTTTAAGCGTAATTTTATAATATATAATTATTTTATGAATGATTGAAATTTGGACTTAAGTCTAAAATGCTTCATGATCCTGAGGCCAGGAGACCAAAAGGTTCTTATATGGATGCTGCTATTTTTATAGGAAAAAGGTTCACAACTAGAATCACAGAGGTTTAAAGATGGAAAAACTGATTTTTTTTTTAGCCCTTGCAGCACCCCCACCTCCCCCCTTCTACAGTCGGGATCTTGCACCTCTGAATTTCGCTTTATTTTCTTATCTAAAGTCAAAACTGCATAGACCGAGATTTTTGGACCCAAATGATCTATACGATATGCCACAAAAGACATTATACAAAAACTTGACAAATATTGGTATGAACTTACATTTTAAAAATCGATTAAATGTCTTGAAAAAGTGTGTGGAATTGAAAGGTGTTTACTTTGAAAAAGAGTAACATGTTTGACTTTCAGTTGATTGACGTCACCTGACGTCGTGGAAATATGAAATGGTGCTCCGTAAATCTAATTCACGCAAAGTAAAAATCGCTGAATCTTTTGAAAAAAAATCAAATTCATATAATTTTTCCATACTTATTTTCAACTGGTATTCATTTAAGAAAACTTACGCCATCCTACAAAGTACACAGTAATTTTGCCGTAAATCACTTTGTCCGCGAACTTTTCTAACAACCCTCGTACAGTTGATTGAAAAAAAAATTAATGAAAACATCATATCATCCATTAATATAGGTATTCGACAAGGGTAAAAGCGTACACATGTACATTCCTTGGCTTTCACTGTACATGTATTATATTTTATCATATAAGCCTCAGTGACAGGCTCAATCAAAATATTATGTTTATTTAAATAATAATAAATAAAAAAAATAAAAAAAATAAAAAACTGGGTCAAACTTAAAAGGGGTGATATACGGATTGTATCAAACTCGTATCACCCGACTTCATGTAATAAATTAAATTAATTACAGCAATAAGTAAAGTTCTGAACATAATTATAAGGCAAAATGTTAACGCTATTATGAGTCATCTAAAATAATTTATAAATTAGTTTACACAAATAAAAATGACATTATATAAATAGTGCCTGTTTGGGAGGGTACCAGTTGAAATTGACACCCCGAGAAAACCATTGTCAACCGACGCGAAGCGGAGGTTGACAATGGTTTTCGAGGGGTGTCAATTTCAACTGGTACCCTACCAAACAGGCACTATTTATTTTATTATACTGAATGTCATAATTTTTATAGCAAATTTTACTGCTTTTATATAGAAAAGACGTGAATTCTACGGCGAACCGTACGCGCATAATTAACGCGCATGTAACAATTCGTTCTATCGGCCCGTTGCTAAGCGTGCGAGGGAGAGAGAACGGATTGTCAACTGCGTCTAAACCAATCAGATTGCAGTATTTAACATGAAAGTATAATAATACTAAATGGCAGGCTTGCATTTTAAATTGGCAGTCGTAAGAATTCTGCGTTAAAGTTTTCCCTTTATTTTTAAGTCATTCGCGCGTTGTTTCTAATTTGCCTAAAGAAATTTATAATTTTATCTATGCAATTTCTTTTAGTACAGTGAAATAAAGACCAACGTACACAAAGAAAAAAAAAATTTAAAATTAGCCATTAGGTGAATGGCAGATTATGGATTCTGCGTAAGAGTTTTTTTACTTACATGATTTTTACTAATTTAGTGTTAATCAATAAATATGGTAATTTTTTCATTAATTTTAATATGATAATGTTTTAAGTTAGAAAATATAAAATATAGAAGAAAAACATTAAAATCACCCATCAGATAAGCGGCAGGTGTGTACTTTTCTCGGCGGGCGATTGCATTTTGCGTAAGAGTTGTTTACTTATCCGATTTTTACTAATTTTTTTGTTAATTAATAAATATAAAGTCAACTTTTTATTGCTTGTAGAATTTATTTTGTTTGAGAAAATTAAAATTATCCAATGGCATCAATTAAACGGCGGGCATGCATATAATATAGATTTCTTCTGCTGACGAATGAATTCTTCGTACGAGTTATCTATCTTTACCAACAGCTTTGATTTTTCGTCGATAAATCCATAATGAAAGCTTTTAAAAATATTTTGTTTTGTGAATTATGATTATTTTATCATATTTAATTATAATCAATAATTATTGTATCGATATATAGCCGCATTTGCCGTGGGACTTACGTGGGACTTACTTGGGACTTGTTTTCCCCGTGGGACTTGTTTTAGTATCAGCGGCACCCAAAAGCAAAACAATAGGGAAAAGAGTACCAATTCATTTCCCATAGAACTCAATGCTAACCTAAACACCCCTGGCTAGTTTGCTATTATACTTACAGACATATTCTTGGTAACAGCTGAAAGTTCATTCCAAGCGCTAACAGAAAATCCATAGAAATATATAGGGTCCCATTGCGTTTATAGGTCAAATTTGTACTTGTTTACAACTTACAGCGATCCGCAGCAAATTCTTCCTAGTCTCTTAAATATCACCCACCCCTTTTTTACCCCTCTCATTTCTTTACTTTCTGCAATACTTCCTCATTCCATCATTAAATTTAATCATTGATAATTTTACTCTGAAATGATCATTATTTCAGCAATTAATTCAGCCAATCACATAAGCCCTACCTTTTTCTGCTCGGCTCAATCTTGTATTAACACTTCTCTGATATCAACATCCGGTGCATTGGTACTCTCATTCCTATACTCATCATTTTACTCACCTCTGAATTTGTCAAATTTGGGTTTTTCGTAAACCTTAAACATACCTCTCATTGTGTGTGAAATATGAGTCCTGGAACTTGAGCGATATGTATGCTGTGCTCATCCGAGTATGAGGCCCGCTCCCTCAGCAAATGCAGTGATGAGAGTAGACTGACAGTGAGATCCGGGAGGAATTGACTGTTTAATGTTGACTGTAACAAATAAAATACATGTAAAACTTGAATGAATGTGTTTGTTTTCATGTACTTAAGGGTGTTATGAACAAATTGGATGAGATTTTTCAATAAGGGTGGATTCTACCCAGATTTTAAGTAATGGTACTGAGAGAACTGAAATGTCAATTTAAGATGCAAAATTAAGAATTATAGATTGAGTAAATTAGCAAAAACTTGTACTCTTATGAATTGTTAACTATTAGGAAAGCTGATGATCAAACCATCACTTATCTCTCATCCCCTGCAGTTGATATATGGGATAAAACTTTTACCACCCCCCTACATGGCAGAGCTTAAAATAATAGCAGGTGTCCCCCTCTTTTGCTACATAAATCAATCAAAGATAAACGATAGCCCAATTTTTGGATACAGCATAACACTGTATTAACACTTCTCTGATATCAACATCCGGTGCATCCTATACCACCATGGTTCCCATAAGTGCTCTTTTGGAAAAGGAGGCGCGCGAATATAAATATACAGGTCCGTAACATATCCTGAAAATTTCAATGATATTGGTAGAATAGTAACGAAGAAAATAAAAAAAATATCGATTTGCCCCGGCTTTTATTATGCCCCGGCCCGGGTTTGCCTACCCATTTTACCAAGACTCCTAATACACAGCCTATAAGCGAAACACGTCTCGTTACCGTACGGAATGCTGGAGAAAACGTACCCAGGAGAAAACGTACCCAGGATAAAACGTACCCAATGAAAATCATAAATTATAGTTTTCATAAATATTCTTAGATAAAACAAAAAAATATATACAATAAACATTTGTATCATTTGTTGCTGTTGTTTTTGAATACGTACATAGTCACGCACATAAATTATTAAGACAATAATTTTGTTTAATTAGACAATGATTTTGTTTAATTACACAATAATTTGTTACATACACATACACGAACATCGCCTGAGCAGTTTAATTAGTCGGCAATTAATCCACCATAAACGAAACCGTTATATAATTAGTTTTTATTGCAATTTAAAGAACTATAAATGATGAGTATCCAAAGAAGTCGATAGCGCGTTTATATACCGTTTACATGTTCTATGTATATAGATTGTAAATAAACGAAATAAATTATATGTCACCTATATTAGGTGTTTTGAAATGTCTCTAGAATTAACCATACTTTGAAAGTCCCAAAGGTCTAGCAGATTACTTATAACGAACATGGACATTCTATCAACTATTGAAAATTATTTATAAAACTAAGTTGAAAATGTTTAGCTCAAATCAAGTCCAAGTCTTTTAAATATTTGTTTGATTTATATATATGAAAATTACTACGAGATGAATTACAACACATTGAACAGTCTGTTTTAGTAAATATATGAAATCCTGATCATAAAATAAATAATCCTAATTAATAAGTCTAGCCCCTACCCCCCCCCCTCCACTTTCAATTTGCTTCCGATGCCACTGACATGTATAATGTGTGGGGAGTGAATATTTCTAACTTCTTAGCGCGGGGAGGCAATACATAATATTGCATACTAATAACTGCTCAGGTATTTAATTGATTATCACTATAATTAAAAGGCAATCAGGGGATCTCCCATAGAGATACTCAAATATGTAATGCTAACAGTAAATGGAAAACTTAGAAAAAGTAGACTGATAACACTTTATGACAGGTCATTCGTACTAAAATAAAAGTTGCTACAATTATTATAAAGATATTATTTATATAATGAATATATTTCTATATATTTAACGTTATGCATTGAAATATGCATAAAAGTAGCATTAAAAAACTATTAAATATGTCCAAACCCTTTAAATATATAAGGTATTAAATTCATATATCTACTAAAATTCATACTTTCCGGAATATTTATGGTGTAAAATAGTATTTAAAAGTATTAAAAACTATTAATTAGTATATTTATGATTTTCATAGGGTACGTCCTAGAAATTGGGTACGTTTTCCCGAAATACAGACATGTCGGCCCAACGACACCTCGGCCCTACGACACCTCGGCCCCAGGACACCTCGGCCAAGACGGGTCGGCCCAAAATTTGAGACACCTCGGCTCACGTAAAAGACATCTCGGCTCAAGCAAAATGGAAATAAAATTTAAATGATTTTCATGTTTTTATTTTATTTTGTTACACACACACACATATAATTTTTATATATAGTTTTGTAATTAAATATGTTGGAATTATTAAAATATTACATATCAAATACTTGTATAAGAAACGAGGCCATTAAGTGCTAATTGTTAAGCAAACAAGAAATTAATATTATGAAAATGACGACAATTAAGTGCTAATAGTAAAACAAACAAGAGGATGTGGCAGTCTCCTTTGGAGTCTCAAACGCGTGTCATGGGTGACAATGAGGATTTAATTACGAGCAGTTAATTATGAGACGATAACCACCGAAGATATTGAACAACCCAGTTTTCCAATATAAGAGAAAAATATTTCTTAATGAACTATATATTATTCTTATTTTACTTTGATAAGAAATATTAAGCTAAATTGAATCAATTTAAGACACAAACCGTAGTTACGCACCGTAGTTACGCACCTGTGGTCAGCTCAGCACGTCAGCTACTGTGTAACGTTAACCGTAGATTTATATAGTACTTTTTAAGCAGCACGAAATTAAATAATGTTCATTGGAAATGAAAATTGATGAAGCTGCATTATTATAACCACATATATATAAATGATCGAATAGATACAGTAATTATCTGCAAATGTTTTTTTAAAATTTATACAATTTTAACCGAAATTTTCATTGGGCCGAGGTGTCTTTTACATGGGCCGAGGTGTCAATAGATTTGGGCCGACCCGTCTGGGCCGAGGTGTCAACCGCCCTGGGCCGAGGTGTCGTTGGGCCGAGACGTCTGTACCCCCCCGTTTTCCCCATGGTACGTTTTCTCCTGATACCCGAATCAGTCTGAGACTGCATGCCAGGAAAAATCATCGGATTGCTGTGAGTGTGAGTTTACGCGGTTTTGATGCATCGATTAGCTAATTAGATTTACCAGAATTAATTGATTTTGAATTTATAGAACATGGAGAGTGTATTCTGTTAATTAATATTAACAGTACAAAACCGACAAATTCCACGTGGATCACTGGTATGTTTACATCTTTATCAGGTTGGCCCCCCCTTTGGTCTCAAATTATGTGTCAATTTTTTCGCACATGTGTTTAAAAAAGAGGCCGAAATGAAATGCACACCGGAAGCCGCGTATAAACAAAGTGTTAGATCTATTTTATTCAAAGTATGACATGTCGCATGGCTCATTCCTAGAACTCTACTTTCGATTTCTATCATTCGGGTAAGTGAAAAACAATTGATCTCTAGGTGCGCGTCAGAAGCTATACTATAATTTAGGTATGGAGGCTTGTTCGCTCTATATTAAAGAGGTATAGCGCCTTTTTCCATTATTTCGCCTACACCTGTGTTTGGACGGAAAGTACCTGTTACTAAAAATAGCTTCAGGTACTTAGCTGTCGCAATATGATTGGTAACGAGACGTTTCGCTCCCATTCTCTCACCAGAGGGCGTGCTAAACAAGTTTCGCTTGTGTAGCACGCCCTCTGGTTTCGCTCCTATAGTAGTCTCGTTCAACCAGACGCTCGGCTGTCTCCGTAAATCTCCGACGAGCAGAGATTTACTCGTCGGAGATTTACGGAGACAGCCGAGCGTCTGGTTGAACGAGACTACTCCTATAGACGTTTCACGCTGAGACGTTTCGCTCCTAAAGACTTTTCGCGCTGAGACGTTTCGCACCTATATTATTTATTATATATTATTATTATATATATTGCGATGTTTTAAAAATAATAATATTTAGATAAATATTTATAAATAAATATATATATGCGTGTAATTAATATTGACTTTATTGAAAACATATGATCATGTTTATTGTGACACATTCACTGATAACTTTATAATATTGTATAAAACGATTATCCACGTGAAAATATATAATTATGTTTATTTAGCAATCATTATTAAGTTCTGAATCGGTCTCCTAATTAAGGTGTGAAAATTAATTTGGAGGCGCTCCATGACAAGCTAAAGAGAAGAAATTAATTATGAGACGGGTGTTAATTATGAGAACTAGCGGTTACATATACATATGCGACATGATGAAATACATCGTAATTCATCATATAAAAATTTATAACGATATATATAATATGCAACTTGAAAACAATGAAAATTAAAAAATATATTGTTAATTTTGCTTACTTTTAGTATCGTTTTATCCAGGTTTTATATCTAAATCATTGGAAAACAATTTTTTTTTTCATTTATACACAATGTTTTAATTTAAGTAAATATAATGAGTAAATATTAATGTGAAATACATCGCAATTCATCATATAAAATTTTTAGAACAATATATATAATGCGTTGTTTTAAGATAAATATTTATACAAAATATTAAAATTGACTGCATTAAAAAACCTTCTTTTCTAAATTGTCTTTGAAAAATTCTGAATTTATATAATGTACCAAATCATTATCCGCGTGCATATATAACATGTATAATTATGATTATTAAGCAATCATAATTAAATGTCTAATCAGCTTTCCCTTTTTTATAACTAATTTGGAGGCCCTCCATGTCCAGCTAGAAGTTAATGGTGTTAATTAGTTTACTGCATAATTAACAAATAATTAATAGGCGCGAAACATCTCGGGGCGAAACGTCTCGGTGCGAAAGGTCTTTCGGGGTGAACGGTCCCGCATTCATATGATTTTCGAAACCTAGATAACTGCACTGATTTTATAATGGTGTCTGTAATAACTGATTTGTCATAAATTCGGGAAACTCTGTGTATAATAGTTGTTGATATTCTGAACTGTTGTAAGTTCAAGCAAAATGCAATGGATATAAGTGTAAATAGAGTACATGTATAGTGTTAATGAAGAGATCTATATATATATGGTGTCTTTTATCGTTTTTAAGCAGTTTTCAATATTTTTGCAATTCGTGCCATACAATAATTTTAATGAATAAGTGAGGTAAACCCAACAGAAAATATGCAAAATTATAAAGAATAAAATATAAAATCTTAACTTTTAATATTGGAGTACTGCCAAAAATGTTTGAGTGGAAAACAAAATCTGCAAAATTTAGTCCGAATTTCCTCTGTTTGGCTAAAAGTCATCAATTTTTGTTTGAGCCTAATTCCATAACATTGTAGAAAAATCGAATGTTATGTCAATAATAATTCATTTCATAAATACTTTTTGTGTTCAGAACAAATTTTACTTATGACTTTGAACTTTATAACAATCCGAATTTGAGAACTCAAACCCTGAGTAAACGACACCCTTAAGTGAAAAAAAATATTTACTTCTTGGCGGATTCGATCCAGCGACTACAAAATCAAAAAGACCCCCGCGTTACCACTAGGCCACGCAGTCAACATTTTCTGAAGATGCATTTTCAATATGTATGGCTATATACATGATTGTATTAGAAAAGACACTAATTGAAATATTTGTCTAATATTCAGTACGAAGACCACGTTAAACCAAAACAAATTCAATGTAAACGTGTACTACAATACCTGTAGAACATAATTTTAATCGGATGTCTTTGGTTTAAAGTGATTCAAATAGTCAAATATCCAATTTTTTATCGTATACTAACTACTTTCCTATATATCCCTAACAAATCCTGAATATTTTAATGATGTTGTGTAAGATAATAAAGACTCTTAGAGCATGGTGACTGTGTAATTTGCGTTTCTTTGAATATATTTAAACTAAATATTGTTTGCAAAAGTGTCAAAAAATCCTAGCTAGGTAATTATAATACAGAAATGAATATTCTCTCCGTGTGTGAAGTTGTTTGACATTTGCACGATTATTTACCATGTTTACCGTATTGTTTACAAATTAAAAATGTGACCCAGATATGAGCTGCTGGAAGTGCAAGGCAGAAAAAACGAAAGTGTGAAAACAATTAGGCCTAACTATAAAAATAAGTTTGTAATTGACCCTCATTTAGTAAATAATTAGTAATTACAATTAGGGCTGTCACGGTTCCAAACATTTTCGGGTCGGGTTGGGTCATAAAATTTTCGGTTCGGTTTCGGGTTTTTCGGTTCGGGTCAACTTGCAAATCAAATTCAATTTTTGTAACTTCAAAAGTTTATTTTTTCTATTTCTTCACTCTTTAATATCAATCTTCAACACAATAACTTGTTTCCTGATTAGAAATTCAAATACATTTGATGATTTTAAACAGAAACATTGTTATTTAGGTCTCTGTTTTAAATTAAATATTTAAAAACGATATTAATTCATAGAATAATTTCACCACAGATAACTTACTTTTAAAGCCTTATGTACTACAGATGATTATCAGAAAAAAATCATTGTAAAATTCTGTTTTTCATTATGAAGTTCCTTTCTTAATAGTTATAAATTACATGTAAAAGTTTACCTGTGGCCGATTTGTAATACATGTCTTTCGTTTTAACATATATATTGATGCTTATTTTAATAAATGGTAACAGGAAATTTGATAAATCAAATATGTTAACAAAGTACAGAAAATCTTACTCTAAACATTTCTATTAACAAATATATATATTAACAAATATATATGTTCGATGTCTGAATCGTAAGCCGCCATCTTTGTTTATTGAACTAGTATTTCTCCTTTATACACAGGTAAATCGCATTATACTTTTATTTAGGATGAGTGAATAATCATCGGTATACATGGCTAGTTCCATACATGTCAATGTTTATTAAAAACAACAAGTCCTGGCAAGCCTTTCAATTTCGACGCCATTTTTCATAGAATACGGATTCTATTCTATTACACAAATCGGAATCGAACCGAAATCCGGAAAAACCGAACCAAAACCGAACCGAACAAATTGTTCCACGGTTCTCGTTTTTTTCGGGTACCCATGGCAGCCCTAATTACAATCCATTTGATAAGATTAAGCTTCATATCAAATAATAATTGTGCTTTGAATGAAATTACGACTTAAAAAAGAACCACGTGTAGTTTTCCTAGTTTCGGTTCAGTGCGATAGAAGCAATATTTGGCTCGACATTTTGATAGATATACGGGCATCTTCGCTAGCAAAGGGTTTTCGGTCCACTCTGCTCCCCATAAAACCTTGGCAGATTTCATTACGAAAACTCTGTGACAAGCTCCGTTTAATGAGTGGCTGCAACTGCGAGTAGCTGATCCAATCACAGCATTGTAAACATTTGCTTATAAATAAACTTTTAAAAGAAACACACGTGTGATCTTTGGTAAAACATTCGGTGCTTTTCACAAGTTGAGGCACAAATGCTCGAGTACAATATCTCTTCAAGGATGGTCTAACCAGATCACTTTAAAAAACGATATATTTTACTGGATTTAACAGAGATTTACAAACTTGTCAAGGCTCGTGTGATCGTAGTATGGGAAGTAAACATGGCTAATGAAGAAGTTGCCTATCCCGTTAGTATATACATGTACGTCCCTGCTTCTGGTTAGAGTTTCAATTGTTCAATAAGCTGTATTTTATTTATTACTTTTGTCCACAATAATTATGACAACAATACCTGGTTTTATGGCTTGAATGCATTTATATATAGCAACTTTTTCACTCCCGGTACAGGTCTCTACAAACACTAGGCCTATAAATAAAACATTCCTAGCTTTCTCTAGGTTATATCTTCATTCCCATTGAATAGCATCGTTAATTATGTTCCTATTCTTGCTAGTCAACATGTTTTCAAGTTGTATTTATGCCGTAGCATGTATAATACCCATTGTTTCATTCAATTAAAATGTAAATATACAAGGGGCGCAACTCAAGTTGCTCGCTAGATAGCGCCACCGCATCACCGAGTTTTCGTAATGAAATCTGCCAAGGGTTTATGGGGAGCACAGTGGACCGAAAACCCTTGGCTAGCGAAGATGATATACGGGCAAAACAAAGGCAAATCGCAATTACTTATCATCAATTATAATTAGAAAGTGTTTTCATTAAAGTTTAATATCATAAAGTAACGCAAAATGAAAACTGTTCAAGACCAGTTTTAATTTGTCGAGGAAAAAGGAACGATAAAAATAACGATCATATTATTTGTTAAAATTACATATTCCCACAATGATTTTTCCTTCTTCACTTATAAGTCTATTGACATGTACCGGTACCTTTGGTGTAATTTTGAAATTGATCCGCACCATATTATTCGGTCAGAAGTGATAGAGGGCGCTTGATTCGACACTGGAAAACGAATTCGAAACTAGGAAAATGGAGGGGGTGTTGAAACTACTATCTCCGTAAATCGTCCTTCATATTTTTGTCCCCCGCCGCAACGCGGAGCGGGGACATAGAAATGCCGGGCGTCCGTCCGTGGGTCCGTGCGTCCGTCCGTCACACTTTTTTGTAAGCGCTCTCATGCCTACAAATTTTGACAGATTTTCATTAAATTTATACCAAATGTTTATACACCTATTACCTTGGTCAAGTTCGAAAATCAGCATTGGTCGATACTTTTTGCTGGAGTTATGGGACTCTGACCACAATAATGACTCCGTTTTATCCAAAAATTGACCTTGTAAGCACTCTCATGCCTACAAATTTTAACGGATTTTCATTAAATTTATACCAAATGTTTACACACCTATTACCTTGGTCAAGTTCGAAAATCAGCATTGGTCGATACTTTTTGCTGGAGTTATGGGACTCTGACCACAATAATGACTCCGTTTTATCCAAAAATTGACCTTGTAAGCACTCTCATGCCTACAAATTTTAACGGATTTTCATTAAATTTATACCAAATGTTTACACACCTATTACCTTGGTCAAGTTCGAAAATCAGCATTGGTCGATACTTTTTGCTGGAGTTATGGGACTCTGACCACAATAATGACTCCGTTTTATCCAAAAATTGACCTTGTAAGCGCTCTCATGCCTACAAATTTTGGAAAAAATGGGTGGTCGGGGTAAAAAAATGTTCCTCCCAACCTCCCCTCACATTTAATTCTGGAACAGCCCTGAATGTTTGAAAATATTGCAATTTCATATACTGTGAAATCATTAGATTTCGTGGTGGTTCAATTTTCGTGGAATTCGTGGGTACCTCTCATCCACGATTTAACATCCTACATGAATTAATAAATAAGGGTAATAAAATCATATTTCCTTTGTAGGTTTTAGAGAAAACACGAAATTACGTCCCCACGAACCTGTAAAATTTAAGCAATCCACGAAAATTGGCCCCCACGAAATTTAATGATTCCACAGTACAGTATACTAGTATACTGCTTGAACGGCGGGGGACCCAGGAATTCTATTCTTGTTGGAAGTTTAATACCACAGTTTAGAAGGACAAAGAAACATGATTGAAACAAAAAATAAAAACATTTGGAATTCTGACAATAAAAGTCGCATGCATGTTGAAACCGCATTCTGGTTCGTTACTGGTAAATCGTACATGCATGTATATTCACATTTTGGCAGGGGGCTCTGGTGTCTGTTTCAACACACAACCTGTTTGATTGTCATATAATTTCAGTTTTGTAATGAAGATGGTCTATAGCCCGAATTTTAACAGAGTTTGTTTTTTTCAAAAGTAGAATCTAGTTTAGTAGTTAGGGCCACATTGGCCATGGATATAATTATGCCTGTTAGCTTTGTAATGGAGCTTTTAGACATTTTCTCACGTAAAAAGTCATAAAATGAATGCAAATATATACAAAATTGTAACATACCTTATTTTTCAATTTTAATGCATAAATTTGCAATCATTTTAAATTCATAATTATTTCTTTGATTGCCAGTTTGCAATTACAGCTTGTGTTGCTGTGTTTCAGGAAACCATTATTTTGTTTGCATGATACAATACAAGCAGCAAATGGTGTCACTTGTTTATAAGGTCAGAAGGTCTTATGGTTTATTATTGAAAAAATTATCACTAGACCATCACTGCTGACATCCAGGATAAACACATAAAATTTATTTTGAGTTGGCAGTGAAACCCAGTAAATATAATACCAGTTAAATGATAATTATTATGGTTATTGTTTGCCTTATATCTAGGATAGAATTTTAATACACCAAACTATTTCTCCAATATCATTTTGGCATTATCTCTGTTACAACCTCTATAGCATCCTGTTATTCATAATATTGATCAAAAAAATTCTGTCCAATGCTTTTACACTTTTTCCACGTGCTACACTCCTATCAGTAGCTTGTATAAACACTGTCTTCCCAAATCACTTTGAGATTTTTATGGACAGTGCTGGCCAGAGAGGATTAGTCATGCCTCACTGCACATGGCTTGGGTACTTTACCTTTATACACCTGTTAAGGTGGAATGCTACTCCCAAATTTTATTTTATGGATTGTTCAAACTTATTTTACACTAATCTTTTGTATTTTTTAAGAGAAAGTGGAAAATCTGTTTTGGTTGCAAGTAACACACTGTAGAATTCAAAATTTGATGTGAATAAATGCGTGATATTCATATCTTATAAATCATGCCCAGTAATATCTTAATAAAATAATTTTAAGTGACCCATTTCATTTGGTGACAATTAATTAAGATAAAACTTTAAGGATAACAGATCATTTAAAGGGGTCCAAAAAATATATCTTAGTGTAGTAATTTTGAAGTATCAGAAAATATATTTATAATATATGTAAAAACATGACTGAAACTAGAAGAAATCTGTCTCAGCATTTTGATGTATATAACCATTTTCTTTTACATGTTATAGGTTGTTCAAGAGTAAGTGTAACCATGGCAACCAAGACAGGAGTTCTAATACATGTACCTGTATTAGCACTGCTCTTTATTGTTCATTTGATGAATTATACTACTAATGCTGGAAAAGAAAAAGAGTATACTGGTATTCAGAAAACATCAGCTGGATGTGGTGAGTTGACAGTTTTAGAAAAGTTGCAGAGATATAAAGACTAAAGAGACAAGTTGCTGTCCTTTAAAAAAGGACTGCAATATATGGATCATATGCATGTGTTTCTAATGAAAATGTGAAGGTCTTAAGATTATCAGAGATTCCACCGACTCTAGACCCCTGCTTTTATATTAAGACGTCTACAAGGGAGACCTCTAATTGCAAAAGTGTAATGATGAATCTTATAGAAGCAAGCCTGGATATAGTGCCTTTAACATGTTTAACCACTATTAAAATTTGTATGTTGTATCGCGTATAGTGCTGACCTTAAAGGGTTCATTCTTCATACATAATTATGAATTACATCATTCTATATAAAAAATCCAGTCCATTATGAAAAATCGTAATATCACTTAAATAAACAATATTACTAAAATGTAGTGTTGTCACCATGATCGATTTTTAATCGATGATCAGTTGGAAAGGTTGTCAATTTACGATTATCGATTTGAGATTTTATAATTGATTATAATCGGTTTATTACATCAATACTAAACATATCGTTTTCTCTATTATTCTGTATTTAATGAAATGAAAACTATACACAGGTGCTTGAGGACAGGACCGATCCCCCCCCCCTTCCACCCCCGACCCCAAGTATTTAGACCCGCGGGACTTTTCTCTTTTTAAAATTGAATTATCCTTTTATGACATATTTCTAATCTAATTTATTCATTCATTGCCCAAAATTATCTAAAACAAACATTTTTTAAAAATCAGATCCTCTTTTTATATGATACAAGAAGGTTGCTAACTTCGTCCATCTAGAACCAATGGAAGTAAGGGTTTATCGCAAGGAAGTTAACTCGTAACAATTTTTTTTTTATTTTCTCTTTTATGTCTTCCATTGTAATACACCCATTATGAGTGCCTTCTTTTAGGTTGTCCAGTACCCAAGACGATAAAGAAGTTTTCAGTTTTTTGCGGCTTGATTAGAATTCATACTTCTAATGAATTGTACTTTTTCCGAGTTTGCCATGCAATTTCGTAAATCTCTTACCTTTTCATTGTTCTCGTGTACACTCGGAACTTCTGTTTATGAGCGGAGTTATCTTCCTTGCGATAAACCCTCACTTCCGTTGATTCTAGATGGATCGGTTCAAAACTTGCAACTTTCGGTCGGTGAAAATTGTCCTAATTTACCCAATAAATGTATTTACACGGGCATGACATGCAGATATTCAGTGAATTCTAATCGGTATGACGTCACCCTTTTTACTGGTAGATGTAGTTTGATAGTACATTTCAACAAATATTCATCGGCAGTGCCTCTTGGCTGGCAGACAAAGTTAGCAACCTTCTTGTATTATATATGTAGAGGGTCTGGGTTTTTTTTCAAAATGTTTGTTTTAGGTAATTTTGTGCAATATCAGTCTCAAAGATTCGATGAGGCACATTCAGTTTGTATAGGCACGCTAGGTCAAAACCTCCTCCTGTGCGGTCTGCGCCCAAAGCTTTAGTTCACAGTCGGCCGGGCGCGTACAGTCCGGCCCATCTACGATGATCATGAGTGAACATTTAGTGTTAAAATTCCAGAGTTAAATTTTATTTCTAAATAAAGTAACAAAACTGTCAGAAAGAATATTGTGATGCGGGTTTTGAGTCTCAGAATCCGAGTCTCTGAGTCCCCCACCTGGGTATGATGCATCGCTTACTCATAATACATTCATTCATACATGGCTTTAAGGTTACAAAGGTTAAATAGATGGAACAAGCATTACAAGACTAACTTGCAGTATGAGGGCCTTCATTACAGACACAGGATCGCCAAATATGACAATTTGTTGATAACTTGTTTATATATTTTCAGTTTGTATTTTACTGTGCCAGAATTAATTAACCTCATTTATGACAAAGAGTATTGGGATGCAGTATTTGGGTATCCCGCCTTGTTTGTTGACAACTCGTTTATATACTGTGGTTTCATCAATATTCGTTGAATACCAATTTTCGTGGATTTCGTTATTAAGTTGATCCATGAAATTAAATGTTCATTGAAGTGCAATTTCTATTAACATTTGTGTATTCATAGGGTCATTGGCCACGAATTTACGTATCCTTGAAACTGTGATTTTCACTTTTTCCACGAAAATTGATACCCTTGAATATTAATGAAACCACAGTATTTTTTTCAGTTTGTATTTTACTGTGCCAGAATTAATTAACCTCATTTATGACAAAGAGTATTTGGATGCAGTCTTTGGGTATCCCGCCTTAATATGACGCATCGCTTGCGTACAATATTAAAATATCCTATATAAAGTATACCTGAGTTCATGGTTTAAAAGGTTATATAGAATAGGCGATACATGACTCAGTATAGAGTACCAGAGCTATCGATGCAGACACAGAATCGCCAATTATGACAACCAAGTTATAAACTCCCAATTTGGATATTTGTGCCCGCATTATGCACCTGGTTTCATAACATCATTTAGGAATACTACGCAGTGCTACAAGAGTCACAGAGTTCGTTCTATTAGTTATAATTAGCACAATTCATGGCGCAGTATCTAGGTATACATAAGTATCATAGTGACCAATTTGTAATACTAACAATTCAAGGTCATAGCATGGCTATCTGTTTACAGATTCCTCTCCAGCTTATCCTCTTCCTGCGAGAAGGCTGAAAAACTGTTACAATGGGATAGGCATTATTCACAAAGCTAAATGAAGAAGTACAACATACAGAATATAAATAAACTTTCTTTAAGTTTGTAGAAACTTCATGAAAAACATAAAATTCTGAGTAACCACGAAAGTCAGTAAAGGAATATTAAGACTAAGTCAAGTTCTATTTTTCTGGTCTATATTTTCTAATAACTTGTTTATGTACGTACATTTATAAATAGTCAGTTTTATATTTTCCTCGACCAACAAGAATATTCACGTAAGCTAAGATTTTGACTCTATTACTTACCAGCTATTTACCGGACAGTTTGTTTTTATCTCGGAATATCTCGAGATAATTTTGCCAAAATGTCACCAAGGGCAGGCCTTCTCATTGCAAAATGGACTCTCGGGTTATTAGGCTCCGTTTCTACTTGATATCAACACAAGGACGCACTTGAAAGTAGTGATACCCTTTAATACCCAACGTAGATTTTTTCATTTCAAACGAAAAATTTTTATAAGAAAACAAAGCAATCCACTAGTTAAATACATGACTGATACGATTACGATAGATATCCTAGTAACATATTTGCAGAAATTAGGAAATTCTTCATCCGCACCATTTTGAGGATGCCCCTAATATACAGTTTAGGCCTATATATAAAACAATTCATACACATCTATTTCGATTTCTTTATTGATAAGTTCATGATCAATCAGCATTTATCAATTTGGTCTCAAGTCATGCATTCTTTTGTTTAACTATTAGGCAATACATGTATAATGAAAATCAATATTATTTCAAAATATCATAACTTTACTATTTTCCGTAATATTATTTAGGTTGTATTGAACAGATGTTGAATTATTTATAAAATCTGATAACGTGGTTATTTCTCCTTTCTGAATCTTAATAAATTATATTTTATTGATTCAGTTGAAACGTTTTCCTTATTTTTCAGGAGTTGATTATAAACTGCTTATATGATTTCTCGACAAAATTACAAAAATCGATAATGTTACACAATGTCGTAATTTTACAATTTTCCCTAATATCATTTAGAATGAATTGTTGATAAATTCTTTTTTAATTAAAGATTTTTTTCTTTGCGAAATTTTATAATTTGTAATTTTAATTTTCTTTTATCGCTTCACTGGAATTGTTTTGGAAGGATGTTTTTTTTTTCGTAGAAGATTTGATACTAAAATAATTAAAAGATAATTTTATAAGAAAATAATGATTGTGTCCTGTTGTACATGGTTGCAAAATTTACAAATTAAGAGAAAAAGGAGATTGATAGGTTTCATTTTGATCTAGGACCAATTTTGATACGTTTATCACTCATGGCTTTTATTTTATAAAAGAATGTGGGTCATTGAAAAATTATTTTATATATGTTATAAACATGATAAATCATTGTTAACCTATGCCAACATGTTTTGATCCATTTTATTCATTTTTTTGTTTCATTTATTTTGTCGGTACCTTACTATAAAATACAGTTGCGCGTGCCATAAATGAATTTACAAAATGGCCACCGTGTTTCTTTAAATGTACAATATGCATTCTCTCACCAGAGGTCGTGCTACACAAGTTTCGCTTACACCTCTGTCAATGCCCGATGTACAAGATTCTTGTACAAACTTAAATGATGGTCAAAATGTAATTGAAATCAATGTAGTTATTCCTTTTATCTATGAATATAATTAAAAATAATTAAATTTAAATCTTTAAAGCCTTTATGTATTTTTATTTCAACGTTACAGGGAGAACTATTTTGCAGAGGTAAAAATTAAACTATGATCACATGATCTAGTTTGACAGATGTTTGAAAAATCAGTTTTTGTACTCTACCGTTTTATGGATGATTTTATATAAATCAGTAGCAATGTCATCTCCTGTGATGTTTTTAAACGTGTCCTCAAAGTCTTCGCCCGTTGATGACTCCCCTTCAAGCTGATTGTACAGAAGAAACGAATCAACAATGCCATGTGCTCGTCATGCTTGTTTTGATCATGTGACAGACTATTTTTCCGGTGTTGACAGAGGTGTAATCAAAGCTTGTGTAGCACGACCTCTGGTGAGAGAATGGTACAATATGGTCTTACTTACCGCGCTTTTAACTCTAGTTTTAAATAGCGTTTATTGAGTATGAAAGATTAATACAATAAATGTATTTTGTGCTTATTGTAAGTGTCTTATACACTATACACACATTAATTCATAACTGTTTAAACAAAAGCCAAAGCAAAGGGAAGGGAAGTAACTGCTACAAAAACTTGGAAGTGTTTGTATTACAAAATAAAGTAATATTACGATTTTTCTTAATGGACTGGACTGATTAATGAAGATAATATGCAGGGATAGACATTAACTTTTCAATCCAAACTCAAACTCTGACTTGCCCGAATGTAAAATTTGGTAGCCCAAAAATTAGTAAGAAGACATCACCATATTCATTTATTCTATTTGAGCAACTCACAGATATAATAACCGAATACTTAGTCTTTTTAGCTCAACTGAGCTGAAAGCTCAAGTGAGCTTTTCTGATCACTTATTGTCTGGCGTCTGTCTGTTTGTCCGTCTGTCTTGTCTGTCCGTCTGCCTGTCAGTCTGTTAACTTTTCACATTTTCAACATCTTCTCCAAAACCACTGGTCCAATTTCAACCAAACTTGGCACAAAGCATCCTTATGCAAAGAATTCAAAGTTGTGATAATTAAGGACCACACCCTTTTTAAAGGGGAGATAATTAAGAATTATTGAAAATATTTGAGAACTTTTCAAAAATCTTCTTCTCAAATATCATTAGGCCAGGAAAGCTGAAACTTGTGTGGAAGCATCCTCAGGTAGTGAAGATTTTCAGTTGTGAAAATCATGGTCGGACCCCCAGGGGTAGGGTGGGGCCACAATTGGGGGTCAAATTTTTACATAGGAATATATAGAGTAAATCTTTAAAATTCTTCTTCTCAGAAACCAATTGGCCAGAAAAGCTGAAACTTGTGTGGAAGCATCCTCAGGTAGTGTACATTCAAAGTTGTGAAAATCATGACCCCTGGGGATAGGGTAGTGGCCACAATGGGGGGGGGGTCAAATATTTACATAGGAATATTTAGAATAAATCTTTAAAAAGCATCTTCTCAGAAACTAATCAGCCAGAAAAGCTGTAACTTGTGTGGAAGCATCCTCAGGTAGTTTAGATTGAAAGTTTTGAAAATCATGACCATCGGGGGGTAGGGTGGGGCCACAATGGGTGGTCCAAATTTTACATTGGAATATATAGTGTAAATCTTTAAAAATCTTCTTCTCAGAAACCAATTTGCCAGAAATGCTGAAACTTGTGTGGAAGCATCCTCAGGTAGTGGACATTCAAAGTTGTGAAAATCATGACCCCCGGGGGTAGGGTGGGGCCACAATGGGGGGTCAAATATTTACATAGGAATATTTAGAATAAATCTTAAAAAAGCTTCTTCTCAGAAACTAATCAGCCAGAAAAGCTGAAACTTGTGTGGAAGCATCCTCAGGTAGTGTCGTTTCAAAGTTGAGAAAATCATGGTCCCCGGAGGTAGGTAGGGGCCACAATATTTAAATAGGAATATTTAGAGTAAATCTTTAAAAATCTTCTCAGAAACCATTTGGCCAGGAAAGCTGAAACCTATGTGGAAGCATCATTAGGTAATGTAGATTATATTAAGTAGTGAAATCATGACCATCGGGGATAGGTTGAGGCTACAATGGGTGGTCGAATTTTTTAATCGGAATATATAGAGTAAATCTTTAAAAATCTTCTTCTCAAGAACCATTTGGTCAGGAAAACTGAAACTTGTGTGGAAGCATCATCAGGTAGTGAAAATTCAAGTTTATTCAAATCATGATCCTCGGTGGTAGGATAGGGGTCACAACAAGGAGGTGGGGGGGGGGGGGACAAATTTTTACATAGGAATATATAGAGAAATATCCTTAGTTAAATCTTTTTCTAAAAAAAACATTTGCCTGGAAAAGCTGTGACTTATGAAAGCAACTTCATATAGTGAAGATTTAAATTTGTTTAAATCAAAATCTTTAGGAGTAAGGTTGGGGCCACATTGGGGATCCAGTTGTACAAAGGAAAACATTTTAATTATTCACAAAAATTGAAATGTTATTATGTATCCTTTTACTTATATGCAATCATTTTGACATATTGCTGATTCTTTAAAATTGTTTAGACTTTGGCCCCTGGACAATTATTGGGCCTGACAAGGGGTTCAAAGTTTGATGTAGGTTTATATCCTGTATATAAACAATTGTTTAGGGTCTTTTTGAGAACCGCAATGCTGATCGAATGTCTATAAAATCATCAGGTTAGAAAAGGGACTTGATTATAAATATAATATTATCCAGGGGGAAACTAATATTTTTTTATACAGGATCTACATGCATCATACCACATTTTTTAGATATTTTGTATGATGACTCCATGAAGCTAATTTTATCATGCCTATTGTTGCTCAGGTGAGCGATGTGGCCCATGGGCCTCTTGTTGTATCTTATAATTATGGATAAAATCTATAGTTTGATCTAATATGTGATGTAATATTATAAGTGATACAAATGCCTTTTGTCAGTGAGCTCTGTAATCATTGATTATCTACGTTTTTTAGAGATAGTACGAGATGGAAACTGCTTTTACAGATCCATTTCTTTCTACCTATATGGACACCAAGAAAATTATCATGATATAAGGAGGAAAATAATCCAACACATGTCAGAAAGAGAACATGAATATAGCCAATTGATGTATGACAGAAGCCTAAACTATGAGGATTATTTAGCGTAAGTATTTTTAACAATATTGATCTCGTACATGTTTTAATGGAGCAAACATTCAGTTTTATTATATGATTAATTAATTCCAAGCTCTGGTATTGGCTGATAATGACCTCATATGGGATGTTGTTAGATCTTGTAAAGCTTATCTTAGGGAAGTATTTTTACAAGTCTAATTTTAATTAGATGGGTGGCTTTTGTCTGTTCTTCCAGAGCCATTTGTTGGTTATAAAATACATACTCCATATTGATGCTTACGGGATACTCAATGTCCAGTTTAACTGCACTAAACCCTTTTATGACCCATTTCAAAGCAGTGTGTAATTCTATTTCCTAATTCACAAAGAAAGTTTCATTTCCAGACACCATAGAAATGATGAAGTATGGGCTGAACACCCAATGATTTATGCAGCAGCTGACCTGTATGGCATGGACATTTATGTCACTTCAGCTCGATACTCTGAATGTCACCATTATTTAGCCACAAGTGAACATTCCAGTGTAGATCGAAGCAGATGGCTCCATTTAAGACATGAGAATAACCACTTCAACATCACTGGAAGTAATACTTCGGTCCAGGTGAAATTTTCTGATCACCCGTTGTCAGTCGTCTGTCGTCTGTCTGTAAACTTTTCACAGTTTTGACTTCTCTAAAACCACGGGGCCAAATTTAAAGCAGTTTGGTACAAAGCATCCTCATGGAAAGGGATTTTAAATTGTTAGAATAAATGGCTAAACCCTTTTTAGCTCACCGGAGATTACGTGCGAAGGGAATATTTGAAACATGCAAAATATATTTGTGCTGATTTTGTGAAGTAAATTGAGGTTAAATATTTCAATGCGTTGAAATTTTCACTTGTGACAATGGTTTTACCGGTAGCAGGTTTTGATTTTCGTTTCATTTTCATTATGATTTTTAACTTGAGGAGAACTATCGCCTGTATTTTGGAATTTTTACGTATCAAATCAAACATAGACTTCGGTAAATCAGACAGCTGAATGTTTACCTGTGCAAAGTGAGCAAAATCTGATACACTTACAACATATTATAAAATACTATTCTATTGGTAATTCGCACGATCTCTACGTAATGGTTGATTAATGCAACGTGTTTTGTTAAGATGCTCAGCATTTTCAGTCTAAAGGGAGATTATTTTTGCTGCTAGAAATATATAGGTATATATACGATGAAAAATAAATTGTTCTCTTTCTTTGTTTTAGTGCATTTTTCATGGGCTGACAAGTACATTTTTTAAGCACATGCCATCGGGCAAGTGGCTAGGCAAAATTTACTTGCCCTACCTCTGAATATCTACTAGCCCTACCAAATTCTTTATTGTGATTAAAAATAAACAATACACATACCATACGATGTTTTTGCCCTTTAATTTAAATTTTTCCACTTTTAATACTCTTTACCATGTTTACCATGTTTACAAAATATATATATAGTTTTCATTCAACATCTCTTCCTCTTGGTTTTCTCAAGAATTGTTAAAAAATCAACACATTAAATATTGTTATTTAGTTGTATTTGTGGTAAAGGTAAAAAACAAACATTTTATTAACAGTTTGGGGTGTCTTGATAATTTCTTTCACCTTAGGTGAATGTCCGAGATAATAGGTGACGAGCACGAACGCGTTTTCGCGGCCATGGTTTCATTATGGCCGCAGAGGTATTAAAAATAAAGATGAAATGAATCTTCAGTGAGTTGTTTGATTTAAACTAATTATATAATAATATTAGGCCTAATATTTTAATTTTTAGCTCACCTGAGCTGAAAGCTCAAGTGAGCTTTTCTGATCACATTTTGTCCATTGTCAATCTGTCGGTCTGTCCATCCGTCCGTCTGTGCAAAATTTGTGTCCGGTCCATATCTTTCTTATGGAGAAACATTGGAAGTTCTTACTTCACACAAAGATTGCTTATGACCTGAGGGTCTGTCATGACCTTGATCCAAGGTCATTCGGGCAAGGTAAAGGTAACTTGCCGGGAAAGTACAAAATTTGTGTCCGGTCCATATCTTTCTTATGGAGACACATTGGAAGTTCTTACTTCACACAAAGAATGCTTATGATCTTAGGGTGTGTCATGACCTTGATCCAAGGTCATTCGGGCAAGGTCAAGGTCATTGTTTAAAAAATGCTTAATTCTTGTCTGTGTCATGTCTTGTATAAATGGAAATAAATAGAAAGTAAAATTTGACTAAAAGCTTGCATGTGTCAGGTCATATAAATTAATTGTTAGATTACCATCCCCACCCGCCCATCTGGAAATGGCCCGCCCTGATGAATTTTAACTCTTTTTTGTAGAAAAAAATATTTCTGAAAAAAATCGGGCTTGGGATACCAAAAATTCAAAACATTTAATGGCTGTTTGACATGTGGATTATCGTTTGATTTCAGTCATGTTTGTTATCATAAGGATGCAAATGTCTTCATGCATTATTAGTTAAGTTGAAATAAAATGGAATTTAAATAATAGAAATTGGTTTGTGTACTCATATTAGCATTAAAAATTTTAAAAAATAGAGCAGTTGTTATTGATAAGACATGGGCGGTTAATCAGATACATGTAGCATCCATCATTTTCTATAATAGAAAAATACTTGAGTTACGATTTTTTTTCTTAGCGGGGGTTATCAATCGTGAGCTTGCTCACAGTACCTCTAGTTTGTAATTTGCCTGAACATTATGACCTTTATTAATAGCAATGTCAAAGTCGTAATACAACCATACCAGTCTCGACGTCAGCGGTGAATTTTAAAATGAGGCGAAATTATACGATACCCTTTTATGTCGTTAGTTTTGTTATCACATTTTGTACATAATTCTTTTCATTGACATTTCGCTTAATTGACTGGGAAAACTACTCCAATGAATATCATTATACATAAACTTAGCTTAACCATCGTTTAAAAGCGTGCACAGAATTTGATATAAAATCGGACCAAGCAGCTTTAACTTGTTCTTGAAACCATTTGGATTTTTATTAATTTGTACTTAAACTAATTCGTATTTTTTAGCTCACCTGAGCTGAAAGCTCAAGTGAGCTTTTCTGATCACCTGTTGTCCGTCGTCCGTCTGTCCATCTGTCCGTCCGTCTGTCCGTCTGTAAACTTTTTACATTTTGATCTTCTTCTCTAAAACCACTTGACCAAATTCAACCAAATTTGGCACAAAGCATCCTTATAAGAAGGTGAATATAAATTGCAAAAATAAAAGACCAGATTGTATTCAAAGCGGAGAAAACCTCGAAACTGTAAAAAAGGGGGGTGCATTTTAAAAAATCTTCTTCTCAAAAACTACTGAGTGAAATTCAACGTAATTTAGCAAACATAATCCTTATGGAAAGTAAAATATAAATTGCAAAAATTATGGGCTAATTCAGTTTCAAATTTGAGTAATTTACGTAACTAATAATAAAGAAATAATAGCTGTCAATCAGTTTATAACTTCGGGTTCGGTATTTCATACCTCGAAAACGGAAGTATTTTGTTTGAAGCAGCCATGATGAACGCGTGACACAGGGGTTAAACTGACAAAGATGAATTTGCTGGTTGTGCAAAACTTTACGTGCGAAGAGAATATTTGAAACATGCCACATCGATTTGTGCCGATTTTGTGAAGTAAATTGAGGTTAAATATTTCAATGCGTTGACATTGTAACTTGTGACGTTGGTATTAGCTTGTTTTGATTCTCGTTTCATTTTCGTTACTTGAGGGGAACTATCGCCTGTATTTTGGAATTTTTACGTACCAAATCAAATATAGACCTCGGTAAATCAGACAGCTGATTGTTTATCTGCGCAAACTGAGCTAAATCTGATGCCCTTACACCAATGAACATATTATAAAATACTACACATTTCAATGGTAATTCGGTACGATCTCTACGTAATGGTTGATTAATGCAACGTGTTTTGTTAAGATGCTCAGCATTTTCAGATTTTTTTCGCTGCTAGAAATATAAAGGTATATATACGATGAAAAATAAATTGTGATCTTTCTTTGTTGTAGTGCACGTTTCTTCTGTTAATTGTTTACAATTTTTTATTTACTTTCTTTCGAATTATAAGCAAGATACAGAGGTTTGCTCATAATTTTCTGTTTGCACACAGAGCTGAGGCCATGCTTTTGTTCTTATTTCTTCTTTTGTTATTCTTCATTTTAAATGCTGAATAGGAAATACCAAGTTTAAAAATCTTAAGTTGAATGTAATAAACTCTTGTGAACAAAAAAATTGACTCAAACCTAGCAGAATTACGAGCTCTGTATCTTGCTTATAATTTTACGATTGACGCTGAAATTTTGATTGATCACTAGAAATGTCTCACTAAACAGAAAATTTGCTGCAACTACTTTCTTGGGCCCCCTCCTAATACGATGAATTATATGAAATATACACCAACTTTGATGGTTTTCAGACACAAATATAAATGATTGCTTTAAAACAGTTTCCATAGTTTACATTACTGTTACGGGGATAAATGTATTATAACTCTTAAGAAAATATTACATAAAATCATATCGGTTTGTAGCCATTTGTTGTTTTTGAATAAAGATGAAAATAATGGGTGGGCCTTAGTAAAATCCTGTCAATACATTGCAGTGGTGTCGGAAGCAAATTGAAAATGGGGGGGGGGGGGGAGTCTAGACCTTATCAGAAATCTTGACAAGCAAAAAAAAAAGATTTTGAGCATGGCTAAGTCTAACTTTGCAAAAAAAGTGGGGGGGGGGCTTACCCCCCCACCCACCCCATTCCGACGCCTATGCATTGATTATAATAGCTCTTTAACATATCACATGACACTATTTTTCATTCGAGTGTATTCATCGATCAAGTGAGTAAGGTTATATAGAACATCCTACGAGTTCACGCCAAGTAAACAATCGTTTATAATGCAGAAGACCAATTAAATTTTTGAATTTTTTTAATTTGAACGCATTAAGGTACAATTATCTTCTTTCCCATATAGGATTTTTTAAAATAAAATACAATAACTAGTGAGAAGTTGAAGAAGAAAATCTACCTATATGCTCTCATATTTTGATCGCTTTATAAAGTGGGGGGGGGGGGCAGAACTAAAATAAAGGAAATTGGAAGTTAATATATCCTTTGAACACCCATATAAAGCAATTGTTGCTCAGGTGAGCGATGTGGCCCCATGGGCCTCTTGTTTTAAATCATACCAAGAATCATTCAGATTTTTTTCTTTTATTTGTCTTATAATTATGGATTTCAGAATCCTGCTTCTAGCAAGAACTGCCAACTTTTACTTTTTACATAACAGAAGACCCACTCATTGCTTTGCAGTGAGCTTTACTCTAGTTTTTATTATTAATTAAAATTCATATTAGTTGTCTAAGATAATCTAACTATAAGAGCATTTTTCTTGAAAACCCTAAATTCCAAGAATCAAAATAATTTCAAATTCAAATAATACCGATGTTTATATAACTTTTCTTTCCAGAAGGCCACATGAAATTAATTTTTAGATTCTAATCCCTGCTCGCCCTTCTGAAAGTGGCCGCTCCAATAAATTTTATTGAATTTTAAAGAAAAAAAAATTGTGTTGAAATTTTTTTTTTTCGATATACCAAAAATTCAAATCATTTAATGGCTGCTTGACATGTGGATTATCGTTCGATTCCAGTCATGTTTGTTATCATAAGGATACAAATGTCTTCATGCATTAACAGTTAAGTTGAAATATAATGGAATTTGAAAAATACTAATTGGTTTGTGTACCCAATTAGCAAAAAAATTTAAAAAATAGAGCAGTTGTTATTTCTAGAACATGAATGGTGAAATAGATAATTTCTTTAGATTAAGAAATAAGATCTATCGGCCCCATATATTTTGCAAATCAGGATGAAAATCTAAATATTAATTTAATGTGGCCTAAACTGATCTCTTAATGTCTGAACTCACAGTTAGTGCATATTAAGATTTTTAGTTCATGTGTAACCTTATATCTTTTGTTACAGATGGTTCTACTAATAATTTGCCTGATCAAGATGTCCATGATTGGGTTGACCTCAGAATGTTGTTATCTAGAAGTCCTAGACTTAATCAGACGTGTGAGTATATATACTTTTTAAATTTGATTGTTTTGATATTGGAATTTCAAACTTTCATTGGTATACTTTTAATTTGTAGTGCCAGTTAAATCAGTAATACTGTATACAGGGTTATTTTTCGCCCTGTGTAATTTTCGCCCTTCTACACTTGCAAACGGTATGCCCTGTCTTAAATTCGCCCAGATGCAGTTGTGTTAACAGAGATACTATTTGCGACATAGAATTCGCCCAGTCTTATATTTGCTCTCTGACAACGAGGGCGAAAGGGGCGAAAATAAAATGGGGGCGAATATTTCCCTGTATACGGTAACAGTAGTTATATTGCTGAATGACTTAAATGAAGAATCTTGAAAGTTTTTTTTAATCAAAATTTCAACAGAAAAATTATTTTTGATTGCCTTGTGTGTCATTCCTAAAATGTAAAAAACTTGGTAATCAGCTTTTAAACTGCTCAAATCCTTTAAGTGCCAATAAATCAATCTTTGATTTGACGATATACAGATTCATTTTTGAACTAAATTAGTTTGGATATCATGTGGTCTAATAACGTCAAATTTTAAAGCTGGCACAGTTCCTCTATCGATATTTGTTCGATACACTGATCATGATGATAGATGACTATAATGGTCAAATATAAATGTCCCTTTTTGAATACTGTGGAATCATTTTTATTCGTGGGTGTCAATGTTTGTGGGCAGCCAAAATTTTCCTGGTTCGTGGGGACATAATTTCGTTGGTAGTAAGTTCGGGATAATTTTAATAAGTATTAAACAAATGCTGGTACATAAATTCTTGGGGATGTAAATTCGTGGGCAAGGGTTATCCACGAAAGCCACGAACACTGGTCCCCCACCAACAATGATGATTCCACAGTACATTGTATTTTCCTTATAAAGTGTTTAACTGTTTTTTAAAACCAATAATTTCAATTATAACTGATGTATATATGTATCAAAGAGTATTTTAATGATGATTTTGAAATCATAAAAAAAACTCCATAACTATCCTGTTTTATTTGTCCTAATTTAAAAACATTTTAAGCCTCTTCTGACATAGTATTACATGTAATTGCTTAGCCAATTTTGATTGGTTTTTTTTTCACATAACAATGGTTGATCAGAAATAAATTTTTGCTTAAATTGTGAAATTCAAATATAAAAGATGCCAGAATTTTCAATAAAACTTCTTCTTATTCACTTTAAATTTGCTCTCTAATTTGATCATGTTACATTTGTAGATGATAATGGCCTTAATGTATTGGACCCCAGCAAGTATGTTGGAAAGGGAAATTCAAGTGCAGACGACTGCGAGAAATTCAAAAGTAAGAAAAAAGAGTAATCTAAGGTGTTAAAAAGGGTTAAAACCTTTTCAATAGGGAGATATTGATTAAAAACTGCTAATAAGATGTGTGTCTTACAAAATGTTCTCAAGAACCACTACACCAAAAAATGCATATATTCACAAGGCACAACAAAGTTTTTTAAAATAGATTGAGTAGATTTTAAATTGTTCAAACCATAACACATGAACCATTAATAGCACCCAAGAGGAGTTCAAAGCTCAACATTCGAATGAAATAAAGTCATAGCGAATAAAAGTTGGGTTATATACATTCCTTTAACTTTGCATAATTCTTAAAGATCTCCGATCCTTAGCCATGTTCGATAACTCTAAATTATCCAGATTTTTTTTATTCGTACCATAAATCTGCCTTTTATCTAGACAAATTTAATAAGTCTTCTAGTGTTAGTATCACGATCAGTTATTCAACGAAATGCTTGGCTTAGTGGATCCACAGAAATCTACAACATATACATGTAGGCAAAGGGGTTCGAGCCACTGATACACCAGTACAACTTTTTTTTTTTATCTCAATTTGTATATTTATTCCATTATATCCATCGTGGACAAATTTGCAATAACTTTGTAAAATGCATGGATACCATCTAAAAATTTCATTTCATTTCATTTCATTTATTGAGTTTGAAGGACAAAAAACATTTTTATGTTGAAAAAACTTTTTAAGGCTGAGGATGGGAGAACCTTTAGCGTAATTGTAATATATGTCAAACTCAATAAGTCATTTCAAAAGTAGTCAGTGAATTATTTGTTGAGATATCAAATATCGTCGAGTATTATACCTATTTAACAAAATGACTTTTAGTCAAACTTCTTTTATGTAATGTTTAAACGGTCACACATTCTTTTAAGTTTCAAAATTTCAAAAAGGAATGGCTCTCATCAGACACGTACCTCAGATTACTAGACTCGACACTTATTTAGTGTTTCGGCGGTGTTATGTTAACGAGGTTAATTGATATATTTATAGCTGCAAACAGCCTTTATCAGGAGTTCATTTGCAAGTCATCAGTACAAATCATTTTATTAGAAAGGAAGTAAGCATTTCGCCCAGATTTCGCTGAACGATAGAAGGCAGGTGGATTCTTCAGTTTGGCAGGTTTCTACAAGCCATTATTGTTTGTATCTCACTATCTGTCACAACAGATACATCGCTATCGCCTCCTTCATTTGTATCCGTCGAAATTGTCGCCATGTTTTTTCCCTCGTGCAGCTAATTAAGTAGGCCGAACCCAATATAATAAACCAAACCCGATTTTAAAAATTGTATCGAACCGAAAATCAAAGCAGTTAATTGAAAATTGAATCGGATGTACAATACAATAATGAGGATGCCCACTTTTATACTGACTTCATACATAGTCAGCGCATGTTTGTCTATTGTTCTCCGTTAAACAGTAGTTGTATATTTGCATTATCAAAGTTATGTCAAAGGGAGATTAATAGACAAACATGTGCTCATGGTTTAAATGAGAAAAAACTGCTTCATTTTACTTTCGTTTTCCCTGTTGTAACCAAGGGTTGATGCATGTTGAATATTATAATCCACCACATGATTTTTGACCTCAGGTAACTTTGTGAACACAAAATTATATTACGTGACGTGTAAGGTAGCATGTTATGTGGTAACTAGGACAATGTTTTCGAACACGTTAAGTTGTCAAGCACTGATTTAAAGTCTTCTGTACTTACATGGGCGTGGTCTAATTGTTGAAACCATAGTAAATAGTATACTTGTACCATATAGAATAGATAGGTTTATGGTGAAAGAGTGATCACATACATTTTTATACATGGCTTTGTTATTCATGCTGGTCTAATTTTAGTACCATTCTGATAATGTCAGCTCCACCTCTCATGCATATTAATATCAATCTTATGCTTGATCAAGGGCAGATAAGCAAAAATTCTCCTTTTTTCGAAAGTTGTAAGGAGAAAAACATAGAATGAGCTTATTGTATCACAGTCTAAAATCTTAATTCATATTGGAAATTGACTAGACTCTTTAAAAAATTCAACAAAAGTGATATTAAGTTAAGAAATAAACGCATCAGAAGCGACCGAAAAGGGCCCAAAACCCGGCGCTAAGTGCAGTCATCCTTTAAAGGGAGAATATTTGGAATATTTCTTTACTAAATGACAGTTCATTGCTAAAAGTATCATAATTATCTAAAATTTTAAAATTTGATAATGTTTATAGACAGAGGTGTCTGTACAGGTGTTCAGGAAAGCACTGGAAGTGAATCACAAGTTGGGAGTTGTGAAAAAGAAGAAGCTGAAGGTAGGGAAGCTATAATCAATGAAAGATGACAGTTCCTGTTATAACAAACTAGACAACACAATAATGCTTGTCTGTCTCTGAGCTTCTATTATATTTGATATATTAATTTCTGTTTTTTGATAGGTTTTCATGTGATGACGTCCAAGAAGAAAAAGAGGTTTCACAAAGAAGTCCAAAAGAAAGAAATGGAAAAACGTAAAGGTGAATTTCCTTTTTAAAAAAAATAATTGATTGATTTTTTTTTCTTGGTAGTTTTAAAAACATTGAAGTGTTTATAACATGAGCAAGAGAGTTTGAGTGAGTTTTGTTACATGTATGTTATATTTCAACATCTTAAGGTAACTCCAGTGTCTTTCGGATCCGGTTCTTTTTTTACATGGCGTGCTAAATTTCCAGTTATAATTTTGGCACACAACAAGTGTTTAAAAATAATTATGGTTTGGTCAAAAAGTGGAAATTTTTTAAAATATAGCATCTCTGTCATTTAGAGGGATTGGAGAAAGCAAGGAAAGCAGCGAAATGTAAAACAGTAAATGAGTGTGTAATATAATTGCACATATTGTATGCATTCTCCTCCAACAATTACACTGCGTTTATGTAGCTTGACAACCTCATGTGTCCTCGGGACGAAGGAGAGGAAAAGTAAGTACTTGTGTAATTGAAACTACATAACACTGATTGATGTTTTATCTACAGATAAATATGTTAAAAAACTGGGATAGAAAGTATTTGACAGAAAGTCAGGGAGGGGGGACTACTGCACTTAACTATATGTGGATTGAGTTTTTTGGCAGTCTCGACCTTAATTTTATATGTATAATACAGTTTCATTGAGTGTATCAATTTAAGTGACGATAGTCTTTATGGTACATTTCATTTTTTTCCAAAGTTTGCAAAAAACAACTTGTAAAATTTACATTTTCAATATGGGGGTACACATGTTCAAGAGACTATCAAGCAAAAACTAGATGGTCAATTTTGATAAACTATGTTTTTTTGTTAACACAATATGTAACTCTTAATAAATATTCTTTAAAAAATGTATGTAAACTGAATAATTTTTTATCATTTTTTAAAACTATGCAATTTTGTGATTTTTTGAGGAAGGTCGTGGCAGCTAGGAAAAAATGTAATAGTTTTTATATTTTCTGTAGAAAATCAATAAAATTTTTATGATTTACTGATAATCAATTGATTTGCTTAAATTATAACCTAACATGATGTATTTTGGTGCATAATTTAATACATTATGAGATCATGCATCATGGTGTTAAATTTTGGCTGAAATTTTTGGACCTTGTGAGCTGAAGCTCACTATAGGAAAACAAACATGCAAAGGTATAAATATTTTGGTCTCTATAGTAAGTTTTTAAGTTGTTTTAACCATTAAAATTAAAAAATGTTTGGTTTGACACGGATTTCTAAAACACTGGAGTTACCTTAAACTTCTTATGTATTATTTTTTAACCCATTTCAAGGAGGAATGGGATATATTTCCATTTCATTAAATATCAAGCATAAAGGGGAGTTAGTTTTGTGAATGATATAAAGTCTACAACTCACCAAATATATTACCAAGGTAAACTGGCATTTTGAAAACATTATCAAAGGGTATATAATATGGATTTTCTATTGTGGTGAATATTTTAGTACTTTTCCTACATAGAAGAAATAAGAGGTGAATTTAATTATACAGAATTGCATTTTTAGTCATATAAATTTAGAATATTTTACATACTCATCAATTTAATTAGGGCCTTGCTCTGCAGGTACCCTAGTGATCAGTCAGTCTGTCCGTCTATCTGTCTGACATGATTTGTTCGGACTATATGTATTCTCTCCTGTTTGCCAAATCTGTTTCATACCTCACCAACAGAGAGCCTTAGAATAAAGGTTGTACAGTGATCTTGAACCATGTTTCAAGGTCAAGGTCATATCGGAACTCTGTGAAAAAACCTTGTTTGGACCATGTATTCTTTACCCTTGTTCCTACCTTTCTCTTACTTCACATCGATAGTGCCTGTAAGTAAATGATGTGCAGTGAAGTGACCTTGAACCAAGTTTAGAGTCAATGGTTTTAAACCTAAATTATATTATTCCAGATAGATCTACAAAATCCAGGTTCATACCTTAAATTCTCTCCACTTGACACAATATTGCTCAGACATAAGATTGCCTCTAAGTAATCTTGAATCAAGTTTCTAGGAGGAAAGGTCTTATTCATAGCAGACCTCTGTGTAAAATCCTTGTCCAAATTCAATATTTTTCACGTGCTTTTTTCCCCTCGCGCAACTTGTTTCGAAGGGGATATAGCATCGCTGCTGTGCATGTGTGTGTATGTGTGTCTCCTTCAGCTTATGGGCAAGATTCAAAGAAAACCCTCGCATTAATTTTTATCACACTTTGTACACCTTTTTGGCATGGTAAAAGGACAGACTCTATTAATTTTCAAGTCATTTTGCTAAATATTTATTAAAATATTGGTTTCTGCAAAACTAAAGTGAAAGTAAACAGTTCAAATCAATGACTTGATATATTTTTGGATTTGGATCTTGTAAAGGTAATAAACATTTTATAGTAATGAAGAGTTAGCAGAATGTTCAAAGTTAAAAACTGAAGCGGACAGGAGATTAATTTCATCCCGTTTTCATCGAAATAAGCAGCCAAATTTCGGGCATTATTTCCCAAATTGCTACAAGTGGAACTACTCTAAAATTTAGAAGAGAATTTAATTGCATGTATGTTTTTAAATAATGCATTTTCCTCCACAGTATTTCATGACACAAGGGGATGCTCCGCTCAGCGGTGCCCTTGTTAAGCTTTTTTCTCCATTAACTCAATATCATTTGTAAATTCTATCTGCAGTGGGAGATCCTCCAACAGACGATAAAGACCACCAGCTGAAGCCTCAATATGCTGAAGGTATCTAAATCTCTACCTAAATTGATATCACATTTAACAACTGTTTAATTACAAAATAAGACAGGTGCCCATATGGGTCCATGTCATACTGGCATGGGGTACAGTAATTGTATTTGAGTAATTGAACTTTTCTGATCAAAATTTGTCCGTTGTCTATTGTTGTTATCGTTGGCATCATTGGCGTCATCATAAACTTTTCACATTTTCATCTTCTTCTCAAGAAACACTGGGCCAATTTCAACCCAAACTTGGCACAAAGCATCACTTGGTGAAGGGGATTCAAGTTTGTTCAAATGAAGGGCCGCACCCTCTTAATTTAGAATTATTGAAAATTTGTAGGTATTTTTCAAAAATCTTCTTCTCGAAAAAAATGTGGTAAAAAAAGCTGGAACTTGTGTGGAAGCAATCTCAGGTTGTATGGATTCAAGTTTGTTCAAATCATGGTCCCTGGGGATAGGGTGAGGCCATAATGGGGGATCAAGTTTTACATAGGAATATATAGACAAAATCTTTAAACATCTTCTTCTAAAAAACTATTAGGCCTGAAAAGCTGGAACTTGTGTGGAAGCATTGTCAGGTAGTAGATTCAGGTTTGTTCAAATCATGGTCCACTGGGGAAGGTTGAGGCCACAATGGGGGAATAAATTATTTACATAAGAATATATAGAGAAAATCTTTAAAAATCTCCTTCTAAAAAACTTTTAGGCCAGAAAAGCTTAAATTTGTGTGGAAGCATCATCAGGTTGAGTAGATTCAAATTTATTCAAATCATGGTCCCTGGGGGTAGGGTGGGGCCACAATAGGGAGGATCAAGTTTTACATAAGAATATATTGAGAAAAACTTTTAAAATCTTCTTTTCTTTTCAAAAACCATTTGGCCAGAAAAGCTTAAACTTAGGTGGGATCATCCTCATATAGTGTAGATACAAGTTTGTTCAAAACATGATCCCTGGGGGTAGGGTGGGGCCTCAAAGGGGGATAAAGTTTTACATAAGAATATTAAGAGAAAATCTTTAAAAATGTTCTTCTCAAAAACTATTATGCCAGGAAAGCTGGAACTTGTGTGGAAGCATCCTCATGTAGTGTAGATTCAAGTTTGTTCAAATCATGGTCCCCCGGGATATAGTGGGGCCCCATTGGGGGATGATTTTTTTTACATAGGAATATATAGAGAAAATCTTTAAAAAGCTTCTTCTCAAAAACGTTTAGGCCAGAAAAGCTTAAATTTTGTGTGGAAGCATCCCCAGGTTGAGTAGATTCAAGTTTATTTAAATTATTGTCCCTTGGGGTAGGGTGGGGCCACAATAGGGGGATCAAGTTTTACACAAGAATATATAGAGAAAAACTTAAAATCTTCTTTTCAAAAACCATTTGGCCAGAAAAGCTAAAACTTAGGTGGAATCATATAGTGTAGATACATGTTTGTTCAAATCATGATCCCTGGGGGTATGGTGGGGCCACAATGGAAGAGGGGGGGGGGCTTAAATTTTTACATAGGAAGATATAGAGAAAAACCTTTATAAAAATCTTCTGGAAAAGCATTCAGCTTATAAAGCTGAAACTTGTGTGAAAGCACAGGTTATGTAGATTAAAGCTTGATCAAACCATAATTCCCTGGAGAAAAGTGGGGCCACAAAGGGAGATTTTTATTTAGGAATAGAAAAAAAAATCTTTCAATATAGGAATAGAGAAAAATCTTCTCACAAATATTTAAACAAAAAAGGGGCTTGGTATTTACCATTAAAATATGTGGATAAAAAGCAGCAGATTTTTTTACTTTACCTAACTGTCAAAATATTTTGATTTTGATACTGTAATGCTGATTTGAAATGCTGATTTGATCAGAGTTATGGCTATTGTTGCTCAGGTGAGCTATGTGGCCCCTGGGCTCCTTTGTCCGGTATCCGTCTGTCTGTAAACTCTTTACATTTTCGACTTCTTCTCCAAAACCCCTGGGCCAAATTAAACAAAACTTAGTGCAAAGAATCATTAGGTGACGGAGAATCAAGTCTGTTCAAATGAAGGTCCACACCCTCTTTCAAGGGGAGATAATTAGGAATTATTCAAAATTTGTTGGTATCTTTCAAAAATCTTCTCAAAATCCATTTGGCTATAAAAGCTGAAACATGTGTAGAAACATCCCCAGGTAGTGTAGATTAAAGTTTGTTCAAATTATGATCCTCGAGGATAGGGTGAGACCACAGTGGAAGGTTGAATTTTTACATAGGAGTATATATAGAGAAAAATCTTTAAAAATCTTCTCGAAATCCATTTGGCTAGAAAAGCTGAAACTTGTGTGGAAGTATCCCCAGGTAGTGTAGATTCAAGATTGTTCAAATCATGATCTTTGGGGGTAGGGTGGGGTCACAGTGGGGGACGGGTCGAATTTTTACATAGGTGTAATATATAGAAAAAAATCTTTTGAAATCTTCTCAAAAACCAATAGGCCAGGAATGCTGTTGCTTGTGTGAAAGTATTCCCATGTAGAAGAGATTCAAGTTTGTTAAAATCATGATACCTGGTGGTAGGGTAGGGCAACAACAGAAGTTAAAAATTGTTACATAGGAATTTATAGAGAAAAATCTTTTAAAATCTTCTCAAATCAAAAATCAATAGGCCAGGAATGCTGTTACTTGTGTGGAAGCATTCTCTGGTAGTGTAGATTCAAGTTTGTTCAAATCATGATTCCTGGGGGTAGGGTATGTGGGGGTGGGGTGGGGATCAAATTTTTACATGCAGTTACAAAAGGACTCAATGTTTAACATAGGAACATATTGGAAAAATTTGAAAACTCTTTTTATACAGGACTATTCTTCTACATTGTCCATCAATTTTGTATAGGACTCCCATAATACTGACTTTATTATCGCTATTGTTGCTCAGGTGAGCAATGTGGCACATGGGCCTCTTGTTATCAACTGTATTGATAACTTTTTTCAGTAATTTAAAACAGTTTTCTATAATTAAATAGATTTTTGATTAATTGTAATCGGAATTAATTAAATGATTACAGCAACATTTTTAATTGCAGTTATGATTTCTTTTTAGATTTATTTACTTCAGATTACTAAATTAAAAAATGTTATGTTGGACCAGGGAACTTAGAGCATATATACATTCCTGGGTTTTTTTTCTTATCAACCATATTTGTATTTTAACTTTTGTTCCCTTTAAGCTTATTTGATGTGAACAGTGCTTTAATTATCCTACAAGACAAAATACCTGTTTTTAAACACAAAAAAGTGACAACAAAAAAAAAACCTAAAAAAACCCTGAAAAAACCACATTGAGCCCCATATTAAATTTGAATTTTGCCAAACAATTTTTTTAAGAATGAGAAAAACTATTAAAATAAAAAATGAAAATATTTAACAGATTATGCAAATTACCCAGGCCTTCTACATTAAAAGAATAGAACTTGAAGATTTAAGAAATGTGATAATTAAGGATGGCAATCACTAACCGGTTAACCAATTAATCGGTGAAACGATGGTAATCGGTTACAAATTCAGGAATCGGTTTGTCGCATAAAAGAAAAGTGATGTATATTTTGAGTTCAGTCCTGTTGATAATGCAGAAAGAAATCAAAGTGGTAGAAATTTATTTTAAACAAAGACATCCGATTTATACACAAATATATTCATAAAAAATTCAAAGAATATGAAAGTATCAATAAAAAAATCCCCATACTTAATCTTTCATACAACATACACATGTCATATACAGGGGGAAAAAAGCAAATGAACCACAAAGTAATGCTACTTTTAGTGATAGCTGAGTAAGGGCTGGGAGGGTGAGGAAAGTAAAAATCGGCAGCAAGCCGAGCTGCTCCTGATCGATGATGGCACCAAACAAAATATGCAGTACACACATGCGCAGTGTACAAAGGGGAACCACTCCCGCAATGGCAAACTGTGCATACAGGGAATGTCAAAATTGATTTTATAAAATAAAAACCACTTTAAAGCTATTTCAAATAAATTTTATTTTTGTCTTCCGAGACTATTTTCCAATCAAGTTAAATTAGAGACTGTTAAGACCCCAGGGCTGTCAGCTCTCGGAGGAAAATTGGTCAGTAGGTGTTAATTATAATGATTGTTAAAACAACATGTCACAGCCTTGTCTGTTAAGCTTTCATAAATCATTAATGAGTGATACTAATGTCTCGCTGTTGAGTACTGTTATCGTAAGTCAAACTGAAGTACTGTGGATTTGTGACATGTGGTCAGTGAAACTGCTTCTTTTTAAATAATTATCATGATATATGATTATTAGTATTATATTTTGATTTACACATAAACAGAATATTCCTATCATGCTTTCTGTGTTATTTAATATAACAATTATTAAAAATAATATTAGAATGTCAAAAATATGCGTATTTTGATACGAGTAACCGGTTAATCGGTCGGAACGAATTGTGATTAACCGATTAGCAATTTTGCAATCGATTGCCATCCTTAGTGTTAATGATAAAATGCTTACGTTCATGAAAAAACAAGTAATTATATAATCAATTATTATTATTCAATAGCATCTTGTTGTACATGTATTAATTACAGGACAAATATGAATTTAATAATTGCAGAATCATTTACACAAAATTTCCAAATGTAATCAATTGTTATTTGAAATTTTCTATTTATCGTGCCCATGCCTGTTGACTTTTTGACTACAATAGAATATTTTACTCATTATTGTTAGGATCATAATCTATATTGAATTCTACATGTTAAACTTTTACTTTCAAATATCCAGTTAACCATATGCTCTTTTAATAACAAAATCATGATTAATCATTTATTGCATGCAAAATTAAATGACTGATAACAGTTACATGCAAGGCCAAATAAATTTATGTACCAATGAATTTTGAAATATTATTTCAGTCAATGAATCGATGAATGAAAGCATCAGTGAAAGTAGTCTTACCAGTACAAGTGTTGTAGAAAAAACTCCACAGCAAAAGGTAAAGTTATTATAAATATACTTTCACAATACTTTAAATATTTTATAGGGTATATACATATGTATTTACTATAGGAATGAATTTAATAGCTACTAAATAACAGAATTTATACAAAATAAACTTTATGTTTATGCTTTATCCGAGGATAAATTCTGTAGCTAGCCTATTAATTAATTCCTCTTGATGCATTTTTTTATCATCAAGTACAGAAAATAAGATGGATTGACCTCATAGTAACAACAAAATGTAAAAAATTTAAATATAATGTCATGCGATACGGTTTTTTTTTTTTTAGTATTAAGAACAAGGGTAAACTTTTTTGTCTAGCAAATGAAATATTTTGCTACAGCACACATAGAAATTATATATATCTCAGATATTGATCTTTTCATCATCTAAGTTGTCAGTATATTAAACTCTCTGAATTCGTTTAGTTTTGAATCAATTTTCTTTGATTTTATGGATATCAAACCCATCAATATACATTCCCACAATGTCTAAAAAAATACTGTACCCAGGTAAATATTCGCCCCCGTTTTTTTTTTTTTCGCCCCTTTCGCCCTCGTTATCAGCGGGCGAATTTATGACTGGGCGAATTCCAAAGTCTCAAATTATCTTTCTTTAAATACAACTTTACCTGTGCGAATTCAAGACGGGGCGGAACCGTTTCCAAGTGAAGAAGGGCAAAAATAACACGGGGCGAAAATAACCCTGTATACAGTAATTCAGTACTAATGTAATGATATATGAAAAAAGTTTATATTCCAATGAACCTGTTAACTTCAGAAAATCATTAAAAATTGATCTTTTAAACTTGATATTAATTAAAGTGAATACATTTTGCATTCTCATTAAAAAAAAATCACCACTCCCCCCCCCCCCCCTCCATCCTCCAAAAAAATGAAAATAAAAGAACATATAGTTTGTTATCTTAAATTTTGCTTTTTTATATTAGTTTATTAGGTGCAGAGACAGAGATCATTTTACAGAGTTGTGCCAAAGTGGACAGGTGGCCTTTGGAACTGTTTGCAAAGTGCTTAGGCGAAGATATTTTTGTGATTATTTTCATTATTTTATGTTTTGGGACATCCGACCAGAAAGTTTTGACATTGTAAATTTAGATAAGACCTGCAGTTTGAAGATAATTTGTAGAGTCATTAGGGTTAGTCGTGCAAATGGAAGCAATTCTTTGTTTGATTATCAAAATGGTTTGTACATTGAATGTTTGAATTCCCCTGTTAGTGAGAACCAGAGGGAAGAAATGCAGCATAGGTTGGCTGAAGTTTTATCTTATCCATATCTAAACTATAGTTTGACATCAGAAAATGGATTTTACTGCGAATCTATCATTTATTACATAAAAACAGGGGAAAAAATATCTTTTGAAGTAACCAATTTTCGAGAACGTTATCCTATTACAGGTTCTATGATAATTCATTCTGTAAATTTGGCAACTTATTTAACTTCTTTAGGTATTAATGCTTTTAGAGGGCTAAACAATTATGAATACGATGTCAGAAATGCTAATAATGAATTTGAAATAATTTTATGGCTTCTATCCAGAGTTCCATTTGCAATTGTAAATAGTCATAATGAAGATAATATTAATAATAATAATAATAATAATGATAATAATAATAATAATAATTTTAATAATAATGATAATGGGAATAATAATAATGATAATAATAATTTTAATCATAATGAAAATGGGAATAAAACTGATAATTGAGATTTATGAAATAAATTAAATAAATTAAATAAATTTAGGATTAATATGTATTACATATTAATCCTGTACATTTTTTGTTTGCTTTCTTGATGTATAAAAGTATTTGAAATAAATAATGGAAAATTGTATTAAATTTTTTTCGTTGCTTAATATCTACAGTTATTAGTATATTTCTCTTTATTCCATCTGTCTTTTAGAAAATTCCCTGTATTACAACTTACTTCAAAGACATTTCCTATGTTTTGTCATTTAATAGTGTCTGCTATGGCTATTTATATAAGTATCACTAGTTGTGCTCTCATAATGATTACTTAATATGTATTATGTAGGTTGCTCTTGCAGTTCTGCATCTGGTTAATCGATTTGATTTGATAAAATTTAAATTTTTCAACAATTTTGTATTAATTTGAATCGAGTTAAAATGACTGTAAATTAATATTTAGCTCACCGAGAGTCCGAGACAAAGTCTGGGGGAGCTTATGCTATAC